>ML808152.1:51168-65472 GCA_009831015.1 Picea engelmannii | reverse complement strand
CCTTCACCCACTCTTCTCTCTGCCTGTAAATAAGATGGAGATTGTTGTGCACATACACTATTGTCTATGCCCTGGATTGCTCAAGCCTGCTCTTCTTCAAACTGTACAAATTCCCATATGTGCTCCATTTCTTCTAGCAACAAGAGGATGAAGTGTTGAGTTATGGTGTAACTTGGGAAGTGGTCCCCTTGTTGTTGTGGGTCTCTAATCACAAGAGGGAAATATTTGACCCATTGTGCCTTATACTTTGACATTTTCCTAAGTCAAAAAGGGTGAAATTTGTCACTTGAGGCAAAAGTGACTATTAATTTACTTCGTGGGTGAATTGGGGGACATAAAGTGAACTATGGAAACTTAACCCAAAGTGGGTTTTGAGTTGAGATTCTTTTGGAGAGATCTCAAGTTCTCAACCATGGATTAGAGATGGCTTGGAGTGATCTTAGGCATTCATCTTTTAGGTTTCCTTATGGATTGCTTAAGAGGGGCGCATAGGGCAAATGGAGGTTCATTCACTCATTTGTTCACTTGGAGAGTTTGGAGAGGAGCAAGAGGATGAGAATAGAAGCATTGGGAGAGGAGAGCTTGGGCACCATCTTTCATGGAGGGCGCAAGGAGGCTTAGGGCTTGTTTATTTTGTGGTGAGGGTTCTTGCTTGGTGGAAGGTGCACTCTTGGAGGAGGGCGCAAGCTTAGCAGGCACTAGTAGTTCTTGAGCTTTTTCAAATTTGATTGGTGGAGGTTTGGGACAACATACAAACAAAGATTTGCATGCAAGGGTTTCTCAAACAACCAAGGGAGGATCAAGGGTGCATCGGTTTAGTGGAAGAGACAACAAAGGAAGGGGGGCACACTTGTTTGAGCTCATTCTTCTTGGAACCTTCTAGCAAAGCTTGAGAGGAGCTTGCTACTTGTACAGGTTCCCTTGTATTTGTTTACTTGTTGTTTTCCATGCTTCAGACATCACATATATGCACTTTCATTCTAAATTGGTTTTCCCCGGGGGGGTTTTATCCAAGGTCATGTTGACCAAAAATACTTTTGTTCAAATTTCATGTATGCTTATTGTTTAAATCAGTAGTAGGAGCTTGTAAAGATCCTAGAGGAGTGCTATATGTTTTAAGGTTTGCATGTGCTAACATTCAATGACTAAAACACTTGCAAGGGCACCTTAAAAGAGCATATAACCATCAGTTTGAAGGAAGAATTCTTGGCAGAAAATTTCAGACCTGCTTGCTGTCCTAAAACAACAACAAGGACATATTTAATTGAGTAAACTTAGAGCCCAACTAGAGGTCAAAGGGAGACATGTTGGGCAGCCTTCTAGTTCCTCAAAAATCTACATGAAGTAACCTGAGGGAGGATCCTCATGGCTAATTGCTGTAGAAGAGGGCATATTGCCCCATGAGTTACCCACCAAGCATAGGGCTTCTTAGCCCCCTGTCTCTGAGAACATCATAGCCTCCAAATCTCCCAGTGCTAGTGTAAAACTCTATGAAGCCCTCCTCCACCTCATCAAGGTATGCTCTATCATGAAATATCCGTTTAAATGCATCCTTCCTCCCTTGTGAAATCTCACCATCCATGTGAGGAGGGAATCTGTGTGAAGGCCCACAATTGAGCCAATCATTAGTATAGTATTTGGAATTCAATGAGTGAGCCAAGTAATGGAAAGGTGTGCAATTCTTATCCCACGTGCTGATAAAAATATCTTGTATGGTGGTGAATAAGGTCTCTGCTAATGTCCCATACTCGGGGCATTCATGCTCTAAAACAACAGTCTTCATGGACTCAATCATGGAATCCCACCCCTTATAAACCTCTCCTAAGATGGGCTTGTTCGTGTCTACAAACCGCTACAAAGAGATGATAGGGTCCATGATTTTAATGGCAAGATCAACCCTCTCCCACTGACCATCATCTAACACTGTATCCTTGACCCTTTTTGAAGAAGCTTGATCTGCCTTTCTCCAAAAAGACCAATACTCTGAAATAACCATGGACCCAAGAGCGCTCTTGACCTCCCTCAACCTCTTAAGCATGATGAGTGAGGAGGCAAACCGAGTATCTGCAATCTTCAACAATGATAGATGTGTATATTCTTTGTAGATTGTGAGGGCATTGGTATGGTTTTGTACAAAATTGCGGATATGGCATGCATCCTCAATAAGTCTTCCCATCCATGTTACTTCCATAGCAATAGATTTAAGTGCTAAAATCAAAGAATGAACAATGCAAGGTGTCCAAAATATTTGTGGATATTTATCTTCCACAATTACGCCAACAACCTTGCAAACAGGTGCATTATCTGTAATAATTTGTACACAAGAATCAACACCTACATTTTCAATAACCTTAATGAACAACTCACCCATATATTGTGCATCCTTGTATTTTCCAAGAGCATCTACCACTACCAAGAAAACTGCTGCATTTAGGGAAGACACCATGACATAGATGAGTGGATGGCGTGCTGCATATGTCCAACCATCGGAAACAATACTAACACCTGTTGAGGGCCATGCTGATTTGATAGGTTGTAGGATTTTATCCACCTCCTTTGCCTTAACCAACAATGTGGTTCTAAGCTTCTCTGAATTAGGAGGCACATATCCGATTGGAGCTTGATCAATTAGAGCTCTACACATCTCAAAAAACAAAGGAGACTGTGCAACATTGAAGGAAATGAAGTTGAGATAGAATAATAAACCAATGGTAAGATCAACCTCTTCTCACTTCTCTCGCCGAAATATCTTTTCCATTGGACTAGCTGCCCCCCTCACAAATTTAAAATTGCTAGATGGCTTTTTCAAGAATGGAAGAGGATCATCATTTTGGATTTTCTTGGATTCTGCTGCCACCTTTCCCAAGCCAACAGCGTCCTCTTTTGCCATTTCTCTTCTTTTGGATGGACTCACTGATTTACATGCTCCAAGTCCACAAGGCAGCCCCAACAAATGGCCTCTAACTCGGTAATAGGTGCTTGTAAATTCATTATGGCAAAAACCACATGTCCACAAAACATTCCCTTGCCCCTTTGCCTTGGCCCCATCTCCTTGTTTCCTTGTAACATACTTCCACAATGGATATTTGCTGTCTTGTCCCTGCTGTTTTTCTGCAGTAGTGATTTTTCCATCATTAGAAGCTTCACTTCCAGCTCCACTTTCAGCAGATGGGACTCTAAAAGAGGGTGCTGAAGTTGTAGGAGGGGCAATACCAACATTGGGATTCCTCCCTTTCCTTTGCCCTTTTCCTGCTGTCTTTGATGATTGAGCCATTATTTCTGTTGAAGGAGGAAGAAATATCACTACTGTAGCAACAAACTTGCAATTTGGTCCTCAAATCCACTTGGCAGCACTTGGAATGCAGTCAAACCTGCACAAAACCCTCTTCCTAGCTCACCAAAATCGCCCATAGCCCCAACCTGTTCAACAAACAATGAAAAAAGAAAGTGAAAACTGCTTTTTAGAGGGTGCAGGCCTCTCAAAATCCATGACACGTGCGAGATTTGTGTCCAACACGAACTTGGGTCATGTCACGTGCAAAGGACATGATCCAAATTCATGTCGGACACGAATCTGTGTCCCCACGTTGGATTCGCGACACACGGCCATTTTTGACATGTCATGTTTCATAGATATGAAGTCTTTCCCTTCCCTTTTACATCATTATTCATCACATTACATATATTTCAGCTAGGTACTTGGGAAATACTTGTTTTCCTAGGACTTGTCACATGTATAAGGGTTAATTTTGTTCCCCCTTGGTTAAATTTAGGCAAATATTAAAACTAACCCTTATTCGTTATGTTTTGTTAAGAGAGATCACCGGGTGTTATCATCTAATCGCTTGCTAAGATGCTAGATTCATCACTTCAAGTGGGTACTTTGCATTGGGATACGTGTAACATGCTTTGAGCTCCATGACATTGTATTGGGGTTCACGATGCTGCATTGGGATTCACACTCATATTTGATCATATCTATAGGCATTGGGATTCATGCCATTTGCCTTGGGATTCGTGTACTCACATATATTGGTTTCACACTCTACTACCTCGTGGGGCTTTATTTAATAAAGATGGCCCTCAATACATTAAATAACAACCTATTTCACTGACTAGGGAAGTTAGGATGGGATCCTAACACCCACTTAGGTGATGCTTGGATGATTAGGGATTGTTGTAGAGAGCTATGGATGCAATACACTTGTCCGCATTTGACTTTGTAAAAGAGGTTGCACAACAGCTTTTCAAAGAATACAAATTCCACCTACAGCTGGGAAAATTGAGAGCGTTCAGAAATGTTCTGGCAATTCATGTCAAATCTAGAGTTGATATGTTTTGGAAAGATGCAGACTCCTTGTCCCTTGAGGCACATGCCCATATGTTAGCCTTCCTAGCTTTCACAGGAAGAGTATCTTCATGTAATTCTTATGTCTTTCTGTGGCAATGCTGGTGCATATTTGAAATAATAAAAGGTGCATTTGAAAATAAAAATAAAAATTCAATTGCACATGCTATATTTTTGGGGTTAGTATTGGTCTACAGTATACAATGCTTCTCAATCAGTGAAATTCTGACTACTTAGATTACAGACTCTTCGTCTAGAGGTGCATGGATGACAAAGGAAAGATGTTTTTTTTAAATGTCATAAGTGAAATAAAGCAGTAAAAGTAATGGCTGAGATGAGGAGCATGATCAAATTATAATATTTAATGTTTTTGAATTGATTGTGACCTCGTGTGATAATGTGCACAATAAATTGTAGTAAGTGTGCTTTGACACGTATCTGTGTAATGATAAGTTAGGTAATGGGCAATTTCATTGTGGACATTGTCAAGATGTTTGAAACAAAATGACAGCCATTGGTAATACATTCACAGCATCTGGAGGGATAGTATAAAATATTCTATTAGTGGTGTAGTGTTTTTTTCTTTTGGAAATGCTGCTTACAGCTGTCCTTCCCCCAAGTGGCCTTGCTATGAGGGGCATTTCTATGCCCTCAAAATCACCCAGGACTTGCACCAGGCCTCAGCTGCATCAACTCGGAGGGTTTTGAACCTGGATTTCAGGATAGAGACAAGTCCAATCACTTCACAACTTGCCTCTAGACCACACTCCCGTTTGACTGTAATGATTGTTTTACCGTGTTTGCTGAATTCATTTTTTTCTTTCATTGCTGTAGTCAAACATTCACTTTGTGAAGAAAGGTTAAAAATGCTCAGATTTTGATAAAAGAATTCAGGGATAATCATCATTTAAATAGATCTCTAATGTAAGATGTCTTTACTGGATATTGTATTATTTGTTAGCTCTTTCTGCCGTGTTTTTTATGAATTTATTCTTAATCTTATGCAGGTATCTATTTCTCTTCTTGAAATTCTTGGCATCAGTTATTCCTACAATTGAGTATGATTACACTATGGACTTTGCTTTGGGCAGCTCCCAACAATGATTGAAGGTAATGTGGATATGGATTTATCATTTGACTTAACTGGTATGTTAGGGAGGGTTGTATATTTTGGAAAGTTGCTTGGAGTTCCCTGCTTGTAAGTGCATGAAATTTCCTAATTGGACAGAAGTAAGAATCCAAATAACAAAGTAAGGAATAGTTAACATTCCTTCTATGGTACCTTAAAGAGGTATATTGGAAAGTACTTACCAACAATTCTAATTGGATATTAAAGGGATCCACATACCTAAAGATGATAACAAGTAAAGAGTCACTCTGAAGGACTTATTTATTGGCATCCATGTACAAAATTCTGTACCTTTGTTAGAAGACCCTTTTTAAATTGCCCACTATACTTGTATTTAATTATGCTAATATAAACAATGAATAGAATTCACAACTCCTTTTATGCGACCATTTTATTTTCAGCCATATCTTAAATATTGGAAAGGGTGAAAACCTTGCAGGGAAGCCCAAGGGATGCTTCCCCACATTTGTGAATATCCCTAGTAAACCTGCCAGTTTAAACTAGGGCACCGCGGCCAAGGGGATTCGATCTGGGTACCTGCTGGCATGGAACTGGCCAAATGCCCAACAACATTTGCAACAACTGGTTGAGCTAACCCCTTGGGCTAAAGCTGATGAAATGTATTATGTAATGTTAATTTAATATAGTAGTAATTTGTGTAGGCTAGCATTTAATGATTTGTTTTACAAAAACAAAATATAGTTTTCAAATTAATGTACATAAGGTTACATAGTGGGGACCTGCTCTTACTAGGGGCTTCACTGAAGAAACAAATAGCTAGCTCTAAATGGACAACAAGGACGATTGCTAAAGGTCATTAACAATCAACCATCTCTCTTTGGAGATGGTGCTTGTTAACTCCGAAGGGTTTCTCTTGGAAATCAGAGTTGATTTTCAAGTGATCTATAGCTGAATCAAGTCAGATTTGAATTGAAATATTGCTGGTTGATGCCGTAACCCAGGATGTAGCTTACAATTATTTTATGCCAATCAAACACAATCACAAACCTACATATTAAATTCACAAATCTGCAAGATCATTGCCCTAATAATTGCAGATTGATTATTATAACAAGGAAATGCTTTGATTTTTATATGTGTTTGGCTAGTTGGTTCTTTATCCATTGAGCTATGGAGTCTAAAGAAGGAAGAAAACCAGTGAGGTGAAAAGTTCAAATGTTGCTGATTTAGGAAGACAATCTTGATTCAAATTTGGGACAAGTGAGAGAAATTAAATAATCAAATTCTTACACAAATGGATACTTGAATTTGCTGCCAAAGGATTGGTCTTTAATTATATTTAAGCATTGGTCTTTAATTATATTTAAGCAACGATGATCAGCAATGTTTGTCCAAGTACAATAAAACATCAAACTATCTTCAATGAATCTGGGAAGGGCTTCTAGCACATTTCTGTAGAAATTTCTGCGTTCCAATGGTTTTGATGCAAAACGTAAATTTTACCTCTATCTTAGAGGTTCCCCTGATTTTAACTCTGTGAATGTTCATCCTTAGGGCTGTTGTGAAATACAAATAAAACAGCAGCAACGATGGACTATATTTCAACACTTAATAACCCCAATCATCTAGGCAATCTAAGAGAAAAGATGCCAATGTGTTCCAATAAGTTTCAGCTCTCTATGGTAATCATATCATGCATATAACAGATCTGAAAATACTTATAACAGCTGTAAAAACAGCTCCAAATCTGCCTTATACTCTTCAATTACAATGTTAAATCACTTCACATATTCACCCTAAACCTATGTCAAATTAGCAAGACATATAGAGCTGGAAATACAGACTATGAAGAATATAGATGACTGAAAATCAAATATGCAATTTACACAAGTATTGAATAGCTGGAATTCTCATTAATATGCATAAAGATGAAGTTCATGTACATACCATATCCTTATCACAAGGCTAGTGCAATTCTGTAGCTCATCAAAACCCTAGCTAGGGAAAACCAAGAAAACTCTAGCTCACACCAAGGAGATCCAACAAGCATGCATCACATAGCATGACCTTCAAGACAAGAGGTCTCATCTTCTTCACTTCTCAAGTACAACCTACGATTTCATCTCAAAACCTAATCTCCAAATTTTCAATGGATGAAACCCTTACCCTAGACTTCAAGATGCTTCAGTAAGATCAAGAAATCCTAGCAACTGCAAGAGAGAGAGAGAGAGAGAGAGAGAGAGAGAGAGAGAGAGAGAAGTGGTGTCCTCCTCTTGATCACATCTCTAAGACAACAATGATAAGAATGAATGGGCAATGATCATCTTCAATGTCTAGCTCACAAGAACAAACCCAAGCATCTCACAAGAGTAATCTCCAACAAAGACGTCCTCCTTTCCTTGCATAAATTTTCCTAGGGTTTCGTCATGAACGCTAGCAAATCACTCCAAGAAGACAAGTATGGAGAGAAGAGTATGATGATGATAAATAAAAGGAATCTCTCCTTCCTCTCTATATATGAGAGGTACTGGAGGCCAACAATCCATATGTGGGCTAATGACCTTACAAGAAATCTATAATAACACATGTGGAGTGCTACACTCCAAGAGTATGCATGTCAAGCTCCAAGGTGATGTCGTCCACAAGCTAGGGTCCAATTGCAAGGGCACACCCCGAGGTGTCTCCAGCACTTCTCTTCCAAGCCTCTAAAGACTCCAACATTCATCCATGCAACTCGGGCATGCCCTTGAGCCAATTCTTGGACTCCATGCAAGCATCCAAGCTACCTATGTTATCTAGGGCTCAATTCCTTCCTCTGGGATGCAAAACACTCTTCCTCCTAAGTGGGGTGTTCTTCAAGCAAGTAACCATCTCCATGTAGCCATCGTGTAGAACATAACCAAAGTTGTTAGTAGATCTATCTCTAATGCCCTAGGGAAGAATATCAAGAAAGCACCCAACTAAGGTCAAGTAACCATTGAGTAAGCCATCTCCAATGTGAAATTTCATCATAGACCATTTCCCATGTGCAAATCCATCATAGACCATCTCCCATGTGCAAATCCATCACAGATCATTCAATGGTTGGTCATAAACCATGTACCCCAAATCTCATGAACGGTGTAAACATTTTTGCAGTAACCTTGAAAGCTAACAATTTCCATCAACCAAATACAATCAAAACTAGAGAGTTCATCTATGCAATTAGTGATAGATCTCAATGAACCTAATCCACCACATGCTATCTAAAAACTGAATGAGAGCCTGTAAGAGGTTGGAGAATGATAGAGAGATATGAAAGAAAGGAGTAGGATCTAAGTTGCATGAAATAGGGACGTCAAGAAACACGACCCCATCAAAATGGAAACGTTGAAGGAAACGTGGTGTGTGTAGTTTTTTTAAAATAACACATTATCTTGCAAGAAAAAAATAATGATACACATAAATGACATTTTAGAAGGAAAACCATGTCTATATTAACTCCCATAGATGATTACATGATGCAAGCAACAAAATCCAAAATTAGCCTTTATAGATGAGGCTATACATCCAAAATTATCCTTTATACATGAGGCTATATGTGCTGAAAATGAAATAAAACAATAGCTAAAGGCAGCTGCAATTACATATCCTAATACATGTCATACTCATTGTCATCCTCATCATAAAAAATAGAACAAGATGCATGTTCAACAAAATCGAAGGATGGATTGGAAAAGAGGCAATTCTACTTCCAATTGCATCAACACCAATATCAAGAGCAACAAGAGAGAGATCCAAGTCTAGGAATTCTGCATCCACATCCCAATCTTTATGAGGCCCACTTGAGTATTCTTCACCCCTACGAGACACAAGGAGGAGGTTTGAATGCACATATACAAGATCCTCAGCCTTCTGTGATCCCAACCTATTGCGCTTCATGGAATGAATGAAACCATAGGTGCTCCAATTCCTTTCTGCTGATGAAGAGCTTGCCACTTGTGATAGAATACGAGTGACAAGGATTTGCAAATATACACCATTTTCCTCATGACAAGTCCACCATTTAACCGAGTTCATGGTCCTCCTCTCCTCCAAAGATGAAAATACTCTAATCTAGAAGCAAATCAAGCAAATTCCTCCCTCACATTTTTTTGTTGAGAAGATGGAAACAACCTCTGGAAGGATTTCTTCATTCCATTGGCCACGTCCTTGTCCTTATGTGGGGCTTTAATCTTCCCATTGCTTTGAGCAATGAACTCTTCATCATAAAATCTTGGATTTAGAGCATGTGCCAAAGTGTGCAATGGAGTGTTAAAGCCATTCCACCTTGTAACAATGATGTATCTCACATGCTCAGCAAAATCAACATCAACAAAATGAAGAGTGGGAGCCTCCTATGTAATAATTTCCACGGTTTTCTCAACCATGGTATCCATGGCATCATAAATCTCTCAAGAAAGGTTTGTTTATGTTTGCATCTTGGAGAAGCCCAAATGCAGGTAATGTGAACTTGAGCAAGAATTCTATCTTGCTCCACCAATCCTCATTAATCAACACCCTTCGCACCATACTTCCCCTCTTTGAATCTGCCTGTCTCCACTCAGCCCAAGTCGCACCCACCACCATACTCATTAATGCAGATTTGACCTCAACAAGGCGGCGCAACATGATGCATTTTGAGGCATATCTTGTCTCAACAACTTTTAGCAACTCCAATTAGGAGTATTCTTAATATATTGCTTGAGATTTGGTGGTGGTTGGTGATGAATTTTATGGTCTCCCTAGCTTGCATTGTGACCTCCTTAATCCATGGAGTTTTTGCCTCAATCTCTTCTAAAATTAGATTTAGATTATGGATAATGCAAGGAGTCCAAAATATATGATGGTATCTACTCTTGACAATCAAGCATGCAACTTTGCAAACAGGTGCATTATCTGTGATAACGTGCACTGCATTTCTGGTCGTGCTTGTTCAATAGTAGCAATTAAAATTTCAGCAACGAAACATTGCTTTTTTTGGTGGTGATACAATGACATTGATCAATGGCCTCCTTGTATCAGTCCATCCATCTGAGATAATGGAAACCCCTGTGCTGCCTCATGAGCTACGAATTGGTTTTAGAACATCCTCAAGCAATTGCCTCTCTTTCTTGAGCAAAGCTGTTTTGAGTTTTTCATAGTTTGGCCCCTTGAAACCTTGAGGGGCTATGCTAATTGCCCTCACCAATTTTTGCCAATAGGGGGACCGAACCACATTAAATGGGATTCCACAAGCATATATGGCCCTCGCCACTCTTACTCAACTTCTTCTCTCCCTTGATTGTTGAGCATTTTCAACAATTTGATATCTTTAGTTGCAGATATCTCTTCTTCTACCAGTACTGCCCTCCTCTTCCTTGCTTCATGAACAATCCTTAGCTCATTGCTAGCACCCAAGCTAAGAATAGGCTTGCTAGTGCCACCCATACCAATTTTAGCTCTTTGATCCTTCAACCTTTGAATATCATCATGCTCTCATTGCAATGCAGCCCTCAGCTCCGGATTTCTGGTATGTGCACAATCATCAACAACTTTCACTCCTTCATGCAAAATGTGAGCCTAGACTCTTGTGTAAGAGCCCTTGAAGGTCTTCTCTATTTTACATAAATTGTAAGAGCCCTTGAAGGTCTTCTCTATTTTAGGGGCTAAATTTCGCTCATGGGCTAATTTTCCATGGTTTTTCCAAAAACGAGATTTGCTATTTTAAAAATGATTCGCTCAAATTCTATAGGATAAAATTATTTTACCTTAAAAATCGCCAAAATTTTATAAAAACTATATAAAATACTTAGAAAATTGAATATTTTTACAAAAATATCACCAAACATTTATAGTTGACATATGAAGGATTAGTAAGATTCACCAAGGTTTCTACATTTTAAAATAAATTTCCATCCTTAAAATCATCCCTCATTCCCATGAACCCCCACCACCACCCATTTGCTTGAGCTTGGTAACATACCTCCAAAGAGGATAGTATTCTAGCTGCTTGCTTGCTTGAGGAGCTCTAGGGGCAGAGGAAATGGCACTTTGAGAAGCCATGAATGTTGCAAAACCAGTAAATAAATTTGCTCACCAAATATTAGAATGCCCACACCCTTGTTCTTGCTGCCCACAATTGTCCTCTTGCTGGAAATGCACCAAAGCTTGCTCCCAATGCTCCAAACCACAAGTAAAATGCTTGCTGCTGCTGTAGGAAGCTCTTCTTGCTGAAGAAAGTGTGATGAATCAGTGAATGAAGTGCTTTCTTATAGGAAAGAGGAGGCTGTTAGGGTTACTAGAGAATTCTAGATTTTTCTTTTCTCAAATTAAAAAAAACAGCTAATTAAGCATGTACACAACATTATAATTATTTAATAGGGGTTAATTACCTTTTTTATGGCCATTTGAGGGACCCACGACCCTCTTGGCTGCTTGGACGGGCCCACATACCAAAAACAGATTGTTGAAATAGCTGATGTATAGGCCGAAACACCATTGGCCGTACCGTACGGCGTTTCTAAATCGCGAAATGCCATACGGTGGATGGGCCCACGTGCCAAAAACAGATTGTTGAAATAGCTGATGTATAGGCCGAAACACCATCGGCCGTACTGTACGACGTTTCCAAATTGCGAAACGCCGTACGGTACGACCGACGGTGTTTCGGACCGTTTTTGGTATTGGTTCGACACTCATGGGCCCGTTTCCCACAGCTTAGAGTAGGATAGAGTGCAGGATGAATGAACCCTTTTACTGTCTTTAAATCTGCATTAAATAGATTTCCTACTACTTGCTAAATATCCAATTCATTAAATAGTGTAGATAATAATCATTATCCTCTTCCGTTTATTCAATGTGATGCACTGGTCTAGATCTACAGTAGACCAAAAGAAGCAGATCTATGCTTTGAAAATAGATTCAAGATCACTATCATAGCTACCAAAGAGGTTGCCTATGCAAATGACTTTGGAACTGGAGTTGTTTCTGTCAAAAACTGAAGTAAAAGTGCCTGCTGAAATGTCCTTATCCAAACAATCATGTGCTAATATTTCTTGCTTTAGATGCTCTCAAGTGGTGCACCCTCATGTTGAAGAGAAAATGGAAATTGTCAGGATAAAATTGAATGAAAGTTCGTCAAGTAGGGAACCCTATAGTTGCTGATTTTAGAACTGAAGTGAAAGATAAATAAATGCCGCATAATCTACCTTCACTAGATTCTGGTGGCTCCATCTCCTCATTTAGTAATCTAGATCCAAGATGATCTTATGATCTACTCCTTTTTTGAGGGATGTTCTCGAGTAGATCATAGGCCTTGCATGGTCCTCCTCTTCCAAAACCTTCTAAGAGGATCACCTCTTGCTTCCTTGTTGTTGGGCATCTTGGAACAAGAAGTGAAAGCCGGAGTCTCAAACTTCTCTAGATATTAGATCGATGAAATCCTAGATCTCTTCCCAACCCCCTTGGATGGGATATCCTACTTTTGAGATACTTTTGTGGAACTCTCATTCCAGAATTGAAGATAGACTCCACCAAGCTGATAGATAGAGTAGTTCTAGGAGGGTTCATGACAAACTCGCTCAACACATAGCACCACTCTCTAGGCTTCTTTGAGAAACTAGTCATCTATTTAGAGATTCTTCCTCCACAACCTTGATTGTTAGGAGTGATGTGTCTCCTTAATCTAGGGCTTCTCCTAGGATTCCTGCCATGATCCCTCCAAGGATTACAAAGATAGGCCTCTTAGTGTTGGGTACTCTCTAGATGACTTTCTTAGGGCATCACTCCCTTTACAATGATTGAGGACTCGGACGAGGAGACTTCTTATCTCCCCTTGCTTTTGGCCCCGACTTCTAGTTTTTCTTCCACTTGACATGTTTTTATTGAAATTTCATTTATGTACATGTTTCATGTCTTTGTCTCCTTTCTTGTACTAGCCTCTTAGCTTTCTATAGCTTTGTTCTTAGATCTTATCTTGTCACCGTTAGCGTAGGCTATACAAGTTTCTTTTGCACTTGCACTATGTATCACATTGATTGTACTCTTTTAGTCCCATTGGCCTACTATTTGTGGTTATTCATTGGACATTAAGAAAATTATCTTAACTCATCTGGTCTTCCTCTCCATGAAGAGAGTGTTACTTTGCTTGAGTCAACAAGTAGAGGTGCAAACTCAACTTGAATAATAAATGCTAATTTTATTTTCCAAACAAGCATTCTTGCTCAAAATATGCCTTGAACTAGTATATTTTGCTTTGCTGTGCTACTTTCTAAACCTACATTATGAATGTTACAAAGTCCTTTAACAAAGTGCAACCCTAACGATACTTGGTAAGATTGCCCAATGTCACCACAACAATGCTTCCTCTCGCTTTAGGCCGATTCTTTTCTGTCAAGGGGGGGAAGCCCTAGGAAAGATTGTTTTAAAGTTTTGTTTAGAATAAAATGGATGGTGGGATTTACCAAGACCAATGAAGATCCTATTTGGTTATGGAGTCAAGATCAATGAACAAGGTCTGAATGTGACAAAAATGCATCCTTAGGCTATTACAAATATACTTTAACTAACCACTTATATCTTTTTCAATATGCAGAAAATCCTTCCAAAGATGCACCTCACAATTACAAAACGACCAAGTAATAATGTGCAACCATGAACGAGAAAGGGACAACCACATATGAAGCCATAGATGAAGTAGACAAAGTAGAACGTGCTACCATGAACGAGAAAGGGACAACCACATATGAAGCCATAGATGAACTAGACAAAGTAGGACAGGCGTATTATTGAGTAAACAACCATCAATACATTTCTTCAAATCTGATTTCACAAGATTAAGAGTACCTAATAGGTCACACCTAACCTC
>ML808152.1:21419-42806 GCA_009831015.1 Picea engelmannii | reverse complement strand
AGCGGAAATAACAAAATCATAGAGAGATAGCCATGCATAATAGACACAATATTTTCACCTTGGGAGAACCCAACAATTTTTCTATAGAAGAATTCAACCCAAGATACTACCAGTACATCACCATCAAAATAGTCAAAATACCATTCAAAGAGTATCCTTCCCAAGTCTAGTGCCTCCAAGAGCTAGCGCGTAAGATAAAGAAACCAACCACCCCAAGCAATAGACCAAGTCTAATATGCACCCTTCTTCTTTTCCACTGTGCCATTGTGCCATTGCCTAGTGCACATTAGATGAGAGAATTGTGTGATGTCAAAATGAAATGACTTTGCCTTTATTTATACTTGTCCAAGTGTCTTCTTTTTCACCAGTGGGGCCAACTTCTTTTGGTCTTCAATATGCTTTCTAGGGCTTTTGCAATGGTGTAGATGGGTCTTCTTGTACTTCTCGATATTTCTTCTCTTCTAGAAAAATTGTCTTTGAGCCTGGTTGATGTTATCTACTCCGACATGCACCTAGTTGTTGTATACTTCTCCTTACACGCACTTTTGATCACTTCATCATGGAGTAGGCATGTGATAACACCTTTAGTCTTGAAGACTGTGCCAGGTCCATTCACTCACTAGCCAAGTCAACATGGCTAATATTGTGAGTGAATGTATCCTCCTCAACCAAGTTAGCATGGCCAATATGGACAGATGTTTGCTCGATGCTAATAGCTGGAGAACGCCAATGCTCTGGGCCATTCTCCTCAGCCAAGTCAGCATGGCCACTTTGGTAGAATGCTTCATCCTCCTTAGCCAAGTCAACATGGCCTCTCTGGGAGGATGACAACCCGATGCATATGTACCTCAAGTCTTTACCATTCCTTGTTAAGTCAATATGACCAAGGAGAAAGACTACGCTTGGGCCATTGTATTCAACCAAGTCAACATGGTCACTCTGGGAGGATGTTTTTTCGATGCTGCCCAAACATCAACATTGACATGATTCTCTCACCAAGGAAATCATCATCTACATGTTCTTTTTGGTTGTTACCCCTCATATTGTATTAGAGGTAAACTTGTGTTTTTCATTACATAATAGGATTTGTATTTGCAACATGGTACCCAAGGAGTTTTCTTTATGGATTGGGGGTACACTCCTTTTTCTCTTGACTTGGAGATGTTGCTTCTATTTGATTGTGTTTTTGTTTTGGTGGAGATTCACTTCTCCTTATTGGATGATCATGCTTACCGGATTATGGTTTTGGTTTCCTTCATGTTGCATGCCTTTTATTGATGGATCACTCCTTGGGCATACTTTTGATGGTTGTAGAGCATGCTACCTTATTAGGGTATTTGTATACGTGTTCATCTATTTAGAGAACGAATGTTACATCTTGGTTCATATATGGCAATTTTAGGGGTTGGATAATGGTGATGTGAGGTAGTGACATGGCCTTTTGAGTATCCTAGAGATTGAGCATGTTGGTGTTATATTATTGATGGAGAGTTTCACATGCTCCCCTTTCTTATGTTGTGCTATACTGGGTGGTTGGACATGGTTTATATTTTGTGTGGTGATACATGATGCCTAGTGAATGATTTTCCTATCTCTTTGGAGGTCTATTCTACTTGAGGATTGCACACTTCATGGTTGACATTATTCATTTGGAGAGTGCTTAGCACATTGACCCTCTTTTCACATTGTTCCAACATGATTTATTGGCCTAATTGATATGGTATTAATGTGGTTGGAGCTTCTTTATTGAGTGCCATAGATTACTTAGGGGTTTGTTACACACATTACACTTTATTTTACATGGATATAACCCCTTGCTGAAGCGTTCCCCTTTGTGCCCACATGTTGAGGTTGATTTAATCCCTCTAGGGGGTAGGTTGACCTATTTTGACTTTGGCTTAGTTTCATGGTTTCACACTTGGTGGGGGTTATTAGGAGGTAGATTAGGGTGATCGATTTTGACTTTGAGGATTACTTTTTCTTAGTTTCATGGTTTCACACTTGTTGGGGGTTATTAGGAGGTAGATTAGGGTTTTATGTGGAGCGCTTGCCATATTGGTACACATGTAGAGGCATCTTCACAATTTATATGATTATTTTATTCCTTGTGGAGATTTGCATATTTCTCTAGGGCACACCTCCATGAGTTGGCTGAACATCATTGTGAGTTGGCTTATGGTAGAGTATTACATTATTTGTTGACACCTTCTTCCTTGCACACCTTTGGAGCGTTGTTACACATTCTAAACTGTGCCATGGAGTTGGTTTATGAGGCATCTTAGCTTTGAGGGTTGTAGGAGCATTTATTATATTTTATGTCACCTTGGAAGAGCTTGATGGAGACTTTATTGCACATATATTCATGGAGGAATGTGTCACCTAGGAGGTTTCAAACCCTAGGCATTTGGGATGAAGGGGCAACTATGTTCGTTTATTACCTCTTTCTTGGTGCATGTGTGGAACCTTGACAATGCATGACCACTTTGAGTATTTTGAGCATGGGATTGACTCTAGTGTTTATTTACTCATTATTTTAGGGGGTCAACCTACTTCTCTAAGCCCTTGTTTACACGTGTGAAGTTATGCTTGAGGGCCATACCACCTAAAGAGGCCACATGTGTTTCCTATACTTGGTCAAATGGTACAATTTGAAGATCTTTTGAAGAAAATATACCCAATTTGAAGAAAATGTTAGGGTGATAGGAGAATCAAGACTAGTGTCAAAACCATTGGGTATATGGAGTCTATAAGATCACGACTTACTCTCTAAGACCTAGGAAATGCTACTAAAAGACTAAACTAAGTGAGATAATGTATCAAATGGGTACCTAAAGATCAAATTAATTAGTGCTTAGGTTTTAAGACCTTAGAGAATAATATATTATATCTAAATAATTTTGGATAGGGTCACCTATTGAATTCACTATCAAGCAAATGTGTGACTTGAGATAAAATATGTAATACAACTTTTCTAACACCATCATTGGATAAGAGTGTGCACATGTCCAAGTGTATGTGTTGCAATTATACCATGTTTTTTTTTTTGTTCCTCAAGAAACATGATGAACGCTGGTCGAACTCATAAAAAAAATAATGCATTTTGGTTTACATGGTATTTTTTAATCAAATATATGGATAATGATGGAGGTTGGATCAATAATTAAGGCTAATATTTATTAGCTTAAGGGCCTATATATAATAATTTAGAAATCATTTTGCATATAATGTTATGTGGAAATAGAAGGATATGATAAGACATAAAATACTTGTATTTTATTATGGAAATTATTGATTGCATTAAGAGGGTGCTTCATTGGATGGGGCATGACATATCATTGATGAGGACTTTGATGGTTATGTTGTAAAAATTTCATGATCATAGAAGTCCATTACATTGCCTTAATGGTGTGGGTTACCTAAAAATATTTACCATTAATTTTTAATATTTTTTAACCACATGTTTGAACTCCTATATTAAGAATTTTTTTAAATTTTACTATAGCTAGAGGAGCGCCTTTGTAGTATAACCTAAAAAAGACTCCTAAGGATTTCCTAGGCACCTTATTATCATATAAAAATCTCGTAAGGATCTTTTCATTTATTTGGTCAACACATTCTCCTTTAATGTTAGTAGAGCCATTAATGATCTAGTATATTATTTTCCTTGGCTCTAGTTTGGGCTTATTAGGGATGATGTGCCATATTATCTTTCCTTGATTTTGTAAGGCCGTCAAGGATTATTTGCCATGTTATTTTCCATTGATCAGGTTGGGGTCAACATGAAATGATTTTTATGGCTAGGAATGGACACTACTCATAAAAAAAAGAAGAAGATACATGATAGTCGCTTCTTTCCATAAAAGAAGCGAGTTTGGCTAAGTATGATATTTAAATAGGCTATTGCATAAACCAAATACAATGTTTAAATATTTTTTTAATAGATAAATATATTTTTTTAACGAAGTTAATAATATTCTTTGAATCATTGAAAGCATGAAAATGCTTACATCCAAAATCAAGAGCTTTATATAAACCAAGACTTTAAGCCTTTAACTTTGTCATATTATAGGTACATTCAAAATTCCATTAGAGGGAAAATTGATGGGATTTCCTCGGAGAATAGAAAATAATGATGAAACCAATACCTTTGACTTCATTATGACCTCTAATGTGGAAAATTCAAAAGAATTAAACTCTGAAACCACTACCTTTGTTAGAAGATGCATTGCCAAACTCCATATGCCATATTTGATCATTTTGATCAACATTTTGTTGGATGATGTGCACATCTTCTTCCATATAAATGGAATAAGTGCTTAATCCCATTTCTATAAAATTGACACTTGAATTAGGAAGATTTTTTTTATATAAGTTATAGTTCTAGGTTATGTTAGGAAGATGATGTGTATGAGTTTACAAGAAGCTATCCTATGAGAACCATCAAGACTTAGATTAGTTTCCTACATCCATATCTACCCTCTCATCTAAAAACAATGGATTAGTTTCCTACATCCATATCTACTCTCTGAAAATTATGAGTGGTGCAACTTTGAGGGTGCACACACATCACTATAGTCAAATCCTTAATTTGAACAATATTTGGTTGTAACTTCTTGTTAAATGCCATCATATTTTTGGTCTCATTAGTGAACATAAGGCCTAATTTTTCTATAAGTACTTTTGAAATGATATGGGGACAAGACCCTCCATTGATGAGATAAGAATGGGCAATTTTACCCATTATTTTCATTGAAACATAGAAAGGAGGGTATTTAGTTCATGTATACATTTCGTGAATTTGAGTGTTAATGCAAATTCAAAAATTTCACCTCTCAATGGAGGTTTCTTGGATCTAATCCCTGTGAATTTTTTGTGTTAGGTTTGATCTAAAGTATTTAATTACAATGATGAACAACAACAAATACTTCAATACTTCACTTCCTTTCAGTACAAATCACTAGGAAACTGAAAAGATACCAAACAAATGTGCTTCATTGCCAACAAGTTACAACCCTTTGGGCACGCTTGTCCAAGCATATACCAAATAAGAAAATCACATTATTACAATAGAGTTTACATTAATAATATTATTGTTTATCTTCAACTTATATGTTATGTCACTTAATGATTTTATCCATATGTTATGTCAAATCAACATGAACAAGAAGTGTTGGAAATTACCCAATCAAGAAGATAACACAAGACAAAACAAAAATCAGATCTACAATTGTGCAATTTTGGAAAATTGGGAACTTCATATACATACATATATAGAATAAATGAAGTACATGTACATACCACGACTTCATAAAAAAATTAGTACAATCTCTAGCTCTCGAAACACTAGCTAGGGAAAACCACAAATATCTTAGCCACCATAAAAGATCCACAACAAGCCAGTATCAATGCTAAAAAGTCCTCATTGGATTCAACACACATCTCCCACAATTGTCTAAGATATCTCCTTATCTTCTCCGCATTCGAACATCAAGTAGGACATAAGGGTTTCCAAACCTTCGTCTTTTTCTCTTACAAGAGCTTCGAAAATAATCCTTTTTTACCCTTTAATGTTTATCATAAACCTTAGCTTCTTTGCCTCTTTAGGGTGAAACTAAAACCCTAAAATATCTCTTGAATGTCTCCAAGAACCCTAGTGCACTCTTTTCCTCACAACTCAAACATAAATGTGTGATGAATGAGTATGTGTAAAAGGACTCTCTCCTTCCTCTATTGCCATGAGAGGTAAAGGAGGAAAATGATATAAAGTGGGCCTAAATATATACCAACAACCTCTCTCTAATAAATAGGATCAAAAGTGGAGTTCTTCCTCTCCAAGTGATACATGTCAAGCTCCAAGGTGAAGACGTCCAACAAACAAGGCTTAAAGGCATGAGTGCTCCATGAGATGTGT
This sequence comes from Picea engelmannii, assembly GCA_009831015.1. Taxonomy (NCBI): domain Eukaryota; kingdom Viridiplantae; phylum Streptophyta; class Pinopsida; order Pinales; family Pinaceae; genus Picea; species Picea engelmannii. The sequence continues at coordinate 36,895 of ML808152.1, read as the reverse complement.
GCAACGTTCCTCTTCCACAAGTCTCCAAGGCTCCAATTCTCTTCTAAAGGCATGTTCTCCTTTGGGTCCACCACACCTACATGATCACTCACTCAACCCAATTGTCCTTGATTCAAGTGAAAACCTTCATGCGAGCAACTAGTGTGCCCATGCCACTCAATTCCCTCCTCTAGAATGCCTGATGCTCCTCCTACATGTTGAATATTGAGTAGCTTTGGAAGATATCCTTATTGTGTTTGACCAAAACAAAACCTAAAGAATATTATTATATTATATTTGTTAAGATGGCCCTATTGTGCCTTGAAAAGTAAAAAGTAAATTAAAAGGATAAAGTGACACGTCGGCCCAGACCTAATTTAGGTAGGCCAAACTACTATTTATAAGGGAGGCTAGCGCCTCATTTGGACACACTCACAACACAAGTTCTGTGGCTAAACAATAATTGCACAAGTCTTAAAGGGAGAAGCTACTGTAGCTAGGATGTGACATTTTGAAGGTTCTTGGTCTATCTCTTGATATATCTTGGTTAAGTGGTGTGCTACTCTTGTCAAGGGTTAGAGAAGGATCTTTTGCTTTGTTAGTTCTCTCTTGGAGATACACATTGTTCTTGGTTGGTGAATATATATTGAGGAAGTTTGTTGGGTTTTTCCCCTTAGGGGTTTTTCCCAGGGTAAATCTTGTGCATGCTGTCAATGTTATTCTTTCAATGATCCTTTATATGTAGTTATTGTGCTAATGGTTTATAAGTAAAAGAATGCTATTCTAGTTAACTGCTTAAGAAAAAAATTAAACATGGTATCAGACCAAGCATGAAACAAGGCATATTCACAACACATAAGAACTCACTGAATAAGACAATAGCTTAGGAAGACTCTTCTAACCCTAGCACACCTCCTCCTGTGCATAAACTCTCAATTTGAGGAAATTTTGTAAACTACAACTACCTGCAATTTCATAAACCCTAAGTGTGACATTTTCCCTGTTTAAGGAGGATGCTGGATAAAGTAAGCACACCTAGGAACTTGCCTAGGCAGGGTGAATCCATTCCCTGGATCATAACTCAATATTTCACTAGTTGAAAAATTAGGGTTTCCTCATAAACCCTAGGTTTGGTTACAAGTGTTGCAAATTTTGTGACATATTTCAGCTTTTACTCAACAATATCTTTGGTAAGGTCTAAGATCCTCATCTTGAAAATTTATTTGTTATTTTACATGTTCTGTGTAGGATGACTACCAGTACCAAGCTTGATGAAAAGCTTGAAGGAGATGATGAATTCCGAGCATGGAAGTACAGAGTGATACTCATTCTAGAAGAGAATAACCTTGTAAGTTTTGTTGAGCAAGATATTGAAAAGCCAGAGGGAGATGAGGCCAAAGCCAAATATAAGAAGGATCTGATCAAATCAAAGAGGATCATTGCCAACTCCATCAAGAACCACTTGATTCCTCATGTTTCAAAATTAAAAATACCAAAGCAAGTCATGGATGCCTTATACATCAATCAGAAAATGACCTTGAGGACACAACTCAATAATGTGAAGATGCAAAATTCAGAAACCATTCAATCTTACTTCACAAGAGTGTCCCAGATTAAATAATAACTTGAAGCTAGTGGAGACTCAGTTGAAGAAGATGAGTTAACGATGACCACATTGAATGGTCTCCCAAATTATTGGGAATCCTTCATCCAAGGAATCTTCTCTAGAAGAAATTTAACTAAGTTCAATAGATTGTGGGAAGACTGTACTCAAGATGAAGCCAGATTAGAGGTAAGAAAGGAAAAGATAGAAAGTAATGACAATGAAGCGCTAACAACTCACACAAGAAAAGGAAAGAAAAAGAAAGAAGTTCACTCTCACAAAAGATTTCAGAAGCCTCACAAAGGACAATATTCTCATAAATATCTCTCAAGCTTCAGATGCTTCATTTTCCAGAAGATGGGACATATTGAAAGAAATTGTCCCCAAGAAAAAGACCATAATAAAAAAAGGAAGTTTAAAAGACATCATGCTCATTTCGTAGGAGAAGATGAACCTGATCGGAAAGAAACAAAAGAAGATGATTCAGATGACCTATATCTTCTGTGATATAGGACTTAGTTCTTTAGAAGCACTTGATTCATATCAAGTGATATTAATAGCARTATATCGTTTCTTCCCACATTAAAACTTCAAGAAGTAAAGGAGTTGGAGAATTTTTGTATCATGAGAGCCAAGTGAAAATTATGAAGAAGTATCATTATCCATCCAGACATCGTACAGATCAAGCAAGTAGTATAACAATGCGCGCTCCAGGTATGCACCCTTCATAATTGATTTCAGTTTCTTTGATTTTTAGAACATTAGAACTTATGCATTTTATCTAATCTTGTTGGATCATTATCCCTGGTACGGGAATCCAACAAGGTCTCATTTAAAATCAAGAAATAATTTCTGTGCTCGGGGGTGACATGTGTGCCTATGGTTGGGTGAAAATATTGTAATATTGTCTATGGTGAAATAAGCACATTAAAATTTAAATGTCCTTGGTACGAGATCTCAACAATGTCATACATCAACATCATGTATGGCTCACAGTGTCATGCAGTTCCCTGATAAGAAGACCCGGTCAGTGGACAATTAAGCAACCTTGACAGGAAGCAGAATTCGTTTGAAGTCTGACTCAAATTTTCATATTAAGACTTGGTATCCAACACTAAGTATATATTCTAGAGACTCTAAGGATATTGTAGACTCAGATTAAGTCAAGGCTCAGAGAGAGYTAGTTTTCTCATGAAGGGAGCAATACACCTCCAAGACGGATGATAACAAAATCAAAGAAATAGTTYCGRTGCTTTTGAATACAGTTAGATCAACTATATAAAAACCATGATCCAGTAAAAGAAGYCGACATAGTATGATATTCAGAGGAACATGCATGACAATCCCTATATTTGAGATTGATTTATCTCCAGTTCCAGTTGGTGCAATACATGAGTCGGGCCATGGAGACATGACTACAATAGAAGATTGAGTTACCTACAGAGAGAGAGAGAGAGGATAAGCTACCCTTAGTGTCAGTTGTTGAACCAATATCATATTTAGATGAAGCTGTCTTCGTGATAGAGTATAGGAGATACCCTCAGAGTTCAAAAACTATATTGAGAACAGAGCAATCATTCTCAGCTTTAGAAAGGGAAACTGCAGGTGCAAAGTCCCAGTCCCAGCAGAAACAATTGCAGAGAGAGTAGAGGACATACTATTAGGAAATGAGACAGATAGCTCTCAATAAATGAGAGAGATAGTGCTTTGCAGAAAGCACATAGAGCTATCACATGATTGTGCATATTGAGTTACAACTGAGAAAGTGTACCAGTTTGGTACAATGAGATGTGAAAATTTTGGTTCCTTGATATATTTGAATAACACGAGGAGAAATATATGTTTTGCGGTGAACACATTGATTCAGTACATTATTGAGCTTAGAGATATTCACCTGATTATGACAAAACACATGATGAGGTACCTAAAGGGTACAATCAATTATGGACTCAAATATATCTCGGATCGTGAGATAAGATTGCAGGGTTACATAGATTCTGATTGGGCAGGAAATATCACAGATCGAAAAAGTACATCCAGATGTTAATTTAGTATGGGATCAGATTTGATCTTGTGACTCAGTGAGAAACAAACTTGTATGACACTCAGTTTTGTAGAGGAAGAGTATGTCATAGCATTGTCATCTTGTGGCGAAGCAGTGTGGCTTCAGAAGTTGATTGCATAGTTGTTTGATCTCGAGTTGAAGGAAACCTGTATCTTTTATGACAACAAGAGTTGCATAAAGTTGTCAGTGAACCCCCAGTGTGTCATGAAAATTCCAAGAACATCGATATCATGTACCATTATATTTGTGATATGATACGGAAGGGAGCAATAAAGATCCAGTATGTTCCTACCAACAAGCACGTAGCAGATGTGTTAACTAAGACAATGTCGAGAGAGAAGTTCGAATATTTTAGAGACAAGCTTGGTATGGTCCAGAATGATTTTCCCTCATGAGAGGGAGTGATCTGTTCCCCAATAGAAAGAAGTGATATGTTCCCCAGGAGAGGGAGTGATGTGTTCCCCAGTAGCGGGAAGTGATATGTTCCCTAGAAGAGGGAGTGATGTGTTCCCCAGTAGCAAGAAGTGATATGTCCCTAGAAGCGGGAAGTGACGTGTTCCCCAGAAGTGGGAAGTGATTTGTTCCCCAGTATAGGGAAGTGATGATATCCCCAATAGTGGGAGCTACTCCAACGCAGGCTAGTATGCTACTCCAGTGCATGTTGGTAATCTAACGCAGTCTGGTATGCTACCCCAGTGCGGGTTGTTACTCCAGCGCATGCTGGTATGCTACCCCAGCGTAGGTTGGTACTCCAACGCATGCTGGTATGCTACCCCAATGCAAGTTGGTACTCCAACGCAGGCTGGTATGCTACCCAAGCGCATGTTGATACCCCAATGCAGGTTAGTATGATACCCCAACGTAGGTTGGTACTCCAATGCAGGATGGTATGCTACCCAAACGCACGTTGGTACTCCAACGCAAGATGATATGCTACCCCAACGTAGATTGGTACTCCAACGTAGGTTGGTATGCTACCCCAGCGCAGGTTGGTACTCCAATGCAGGCTGGTATGCTACTCCAACGCAGGTTGGTATGCTACTCCAATGTATGCTGGTATATTACCCCAACGTAGGTTGGTATGCTACTCCAACGCAGGTTGGTACGCTACTCCAATAAAAGTGCAAAACTTCCTATGATATATATATCCGTGATTGACAACAAGACAATGACCAAATATGCAGAAGTGCATAAGTAGTGATGATGACCTTGACGAGAAGAATACCTTCCTTGCTAAGAGGGAGTGTTGAAGATTGAGTAGCTTTAGAAGATATCCTTATTGACCCTAAAGAATATTATTGTATAATATTTGTTAAGATGGCCCTATTGTGCTTTTGTAAAAGTCGACCCTATTGTTTCTTGACAAGTAAAAAGTAAATTAAAAGGATAAAGTGACAGGTTGGACCAGACCTAATTTAGGCAGGTTGAATTACTATTTATAAGGGAGGCTAGTGCCTCATTTGGACACTCTCACAACAAAAGTTCCGTGGCTATAGAAGAAGTGCACAAGTATTGAAGGGAGAAGCTACTGTAGCTAGGAGGTGACATTGTGAAGGTTCATGGTCTATCTCTTGATATATCTTGGTTAAGTGGTGCACTACTCTTCCCTAGTCAAGGGTTAGAGAAGGTTATTCTTCTTTGTTAATTCTCTCTTAGAGAGAAACATTGTTCTTGGTTGGTGAATCTATATTAAGGAAGTTTTCTTGGTTTTTCCCCTTAGGGGGTTTTCCTAGGGTAAATCTTGTGCATGTTGTGAATGTTATTCTTTTAATGATCCTTTATATGTTGTTATTGTGCTAATGGTTTATAAGTAAAACAATACTAATCTAGTTAACTGCTTAAGATGAAAATTCAACACTATAAAGCAAGGTGTCCTCCAAACAAGCAACAAACTCTCCATGCGTGGATCATGAAGAAGTCACCAATATCCATAGGTCTCCAATGCTCTAGGGAAGAATGCCATACAAATATCCATACAAAATCTAGCAATTAAAAAACAAGCCAAATCCACTGTGTTTGTCCATCATAGAACAATGAAGGGTCATCCATATGCCATGCAATCCACATCACATGAAGCATGCCCAAGCATGATGTAAACACTTTAATGTAACCTTGAAAGTAACACTCCCTCTTTATGAGGAAAGTGTTTTCACAAACATCTATCTTTTCGCTTAAGATCTTAAACATCCCTCTAGAAAAAGGCTTCCGTAGGATGTCATCAACCTACAACTCTATAGGAATATAATTAAGGGATACAACACCCTTCTATACCATGTATCTTAGAAATTGATAAGACATGTCAACATGGTTGGAGTAGTTATGAAACATAGGATTATGAAAGAGTTTGATAGAGCTTTGATTGTTACAATACACCATTATTGGCTCCAATTACATATCTCCAAGCTTAGCCACTAGTTTTTGAATCCATATTGCATTACAAATCGTTGAATGATGCAGGAGTGCATATTTGGCCTTAAGCAACCCACATCAACCAAAAACATTTCAATTTCAAGTTTTAAATTGTAGGGTGAGATAAGTGTTGCAACTCCTGTTGTTGTAACACTAGTGCTGAAAGTGAGCATTGTAACTCCCATTGTTGCGACACCAATGCTATAACTCACGTAGTTGTGACTCCAATGATATAACACCTATTGCTGCAACATTTGTGTTTTAAATCACGTCGTTGCAACACCAAAACTGCGACTCCCATTTCTATAACACATGTTGCTACAATACCCATGCTGTAAAACATGTTGCTACAACACTAGCGCTACAACTCCATGCGAGTGGAAATTATGCTAGAGTGTTGTGGATCATGACTCCACGTGTCTTGCAAGAAATTTGTGACAATTTTTGGGCCAACTATGTTATGGAAGACAAATCAATTGAAATGATTTGAGGAAGTTAACCATCACAATTGTCTAAGTTCCCAATGTACATTTAGAAAAAAATTGAGAATTCAAACTTTTGTCACTACCCTGTGTCTATGTGTCTTGGTGGAGAAAACAAGAAACAATTGGGAAGAAAGGAAATGGTTAAAGGGATGGTTCGATTTCCAGTAAAGGGGAGAAAAGAAAATGGAAATAGGTTCATGCATGAAGAAAGAAGGGGGGAGAGATAGAAGCAAGAAAGGAGAGAAGGGGATGCTTGCAGGGAGAGAGCAGAGGAAGGTACATCGGTTTTGGTTTCATAGCGGGGAACAATGAGAACACCTCCAATTAGATTATGAATGAGCACTGTGCCAGATTGGATGATAATGCAATGAGACTATTAGAGACAATTTTTTGTCTTGATAATAAATTACCTTGAGTCCTTGTTTAATGGTATTGTTTCTTGTTTCCATTTTCCTGTAACTTTAATTTCCTCTTAGTATTCTCTAAGTTTTTAAATTTATATTAATGTTGTTAGCTGTTAGCTGTGCACTCCGTGGGAAGAAACCCAGTTCTATAGTTGGTTGAGTACTTGATCGAGGGTGAATACATCAAGTGGTATCTTAGTTGGTTTATCTCCTAAGTTGTGAGAGACGTGCCCAAAAGTAAGGCCCGTGAATGCTAGTCTAAGTGAGGGATACAAGACAACTTGTAAGGATCCCACCATGTAGAGCAGGAGCAACACGAGGAGGTTCTAGGAATGGATATTTAGTGGAATTTCAAATGAGGATAGAAGAATCGGAAAACATAAGGCTTGGAGAAGCTGAACAGATTCAAAGTTTGAGAATGATCCTAAAGAAGAGTGAAATGTTGAGGAAGTAGACCCAACATCACATTTGATATATTTTCTGAAAGATAGAGGTAGTGCAAGGGTGGAAGTTTCATGCTATGATGGTAGTTTGAAAGCTGAAACTCTCATTGACCGGATAGGAGAGCTTGAAAGATATTTCGAGTATGAAAATGTTCAAGATTCCAATTGGGTTAGATTTTCCATGAAAAAGCTAAAAGGTCACATTGCACTCTGGTGGGATATGCTACAAAAGGAAAGGGTAGATAATTGATGGGAAAAGATTATAACCTAGAGGAAAATGGTGAGACAAATCAAGGAAAAATTCCTACCTGTCGATTACCAATAGACTTTGTGTAAGCAAGTGAAAAAATTAAGGAAGAAAGAGACATCTGTTCGTGAATATACTGAAGAATTTTACAATCTGTTACTCAGATCAGGGATAAAGGAACCAAAATATCAAAGAGTGGTGAGATACATAAATGAGTTTGTTACCCCCCCAACCTAGGGCTAAATAAGGAGATGATGTCTTGAGGTTTGTGGGTAGAAGACATGGAGTGTTGAGAGAAAGATGACAAATTGAGCCCACATGGAGCTGACAAAGCCCCTCCTCCCCACCACACATCACCATTCATCGTCAACAACATAGTAATGCCCACCACACTAGCATGACCTAGAAAGGACAACAAGTCTTTCTTCATGAGGTAACAAGTCCAGTATCGTGGTAAGTGTCGCTTTAATAACTGAAGAATTTGAGCATGTTGCAAAGGGTCCTTTCTTGATTATGAAAACATTTTCTTTGAAATTATACATTTTTTCTTATTTCACCTTGGTGGCTGACATGATTTCCTAGTAAGTGGGACACCCTTGGGTAAATAGTTGTTGCTGGGGGTTTCTCCTTGAAGGGTCATCATACCATTCCTACGAATTTCTTACAACTTTCCACACCTCTTCCATTTTGTTTCCTTATCTTTTGGGTTTTTGGGCTCATTGACCCCAAGAAGGGATTGTACCTCATGATTTCATTGTAAGAAGGGGTTGAAGAGGTGTTTTAGCTGGAAAAAGTTAAAATCCATAAATTATCCTTCTAGATGCTCGCCCTAAGGTCCCGAGAGAAACAAAATGCCTCTTTTTAAAAAATGAAGGACCTTTAAAAAAGAAAACAAACAATTGATAAATGTCTTGCTTGTTGGGGGAATGCATTTGCGATGTCCTTTAATTTCTACTGCATATGGAACTCAATGTATTCTTAAATTCAAGTGGCGCGGTTCTCTTTACTTTCCATTGCACATAGCACTCAATGTTCATACCATAATAAATTAAAGGCAAATTAAGAGGCTTGGAAAAATATTGCATTGCGAACGAAGGATACAACACACCCTCCAAAAAGGCACCCATAAAATAGGCAATATGAGCCCTTGATATGTCAAGAAATCCATGCCCAATAGTCATACTCCCATCCACCTCATATTCACTACATGGCCTAGAGAGGGTCTTCTTGGGAAACATTCATTGACTTGGGGATTTGCCTACCCAATAGGGCACCATGGCAACCCTCCCATACCTAAATTTGGAAAAGTTCATAAGGTCTTTGAGAATTTGTTTGGTTTGAAAAGGGGGGTATTTAATGAACATGTTTGGGTGGTTATTTTATTAAATGTAGATTACTTGGCATGATACATGTGACTTGTGGACCCTTGGAGAGTGTATTTTCTTGTCTTTGGAGGACCTTTCCTGGTGGAAGACATTCATGAAGGGAATAGGCCACTTGGACCTTCATAGGGGCTTGAAATCCCATTGGTTGGGTGAAGCACCCCACTCATTGAAGACCCGGGAAGATGAATGTTTCACTTGATAAGGTGAATTTAACACTTGAATGATTCTTGAAACCATGAAGGAAGAATGATGTCACCCTCCTATGCCCAAACGTCCCTCTTGGAAGGCATGATGTCACATTTTTGATGGAATGTTTGGCATGCTTGGAATATTTGGTGATGTTGTGGGCTTGAAGCCCCACCCTATTTCTTGATATGGGGAGGATGTGGCACCCTTATAGCTTGACATCTTATCCTTTTGAGTATTTTCCATTACACGTAAGCAAATTTTATTGTCCAATGTCCATTCATTTTGTTGTTTTTGGTCATTTTGTAGCCTATGTGGGAAAAAAAGAAAAACAACTTGCTAATTAAACATTGTAACTTAGGTTTTAGGCCTAAAGTAATGGATTTAATTGTAAAGTGGACAAACTAGGGCTTGCATTTACTCATATAAATATGAGAAGTCATTTGTCACAAATCATAACTCATCACTTGAATATTTCTCTCTTGGACTAAAATTTTGGCCCTCTTTGGCAATTTTCTCTCTCTTATTTTTTGGTCATTATGGATGCAACACTTGTCTATTGGTGGAATAAAGTCTAGCGACTTCTCTTGGAAGGGTTTTATTGGAAAATTGTTGGAATTTCTTTGATAAAGTAAGGGTTTTTCATGCTATCTATTGGATTAGGTAAGGAATTTATGCAATCTTGTGTTTTTCTTCTTAATTTCAAGGTTATACAATTAAGCCCTAGAAGGAGTATAAGGGCATACACCCTCCATCAAGGAAATTTATGCTATTTTTATTGAAAGGGATCAAGGATTTATACAAGGAGTAAGAGGGTTTACACCCTTGTAGAAAAACCTTTCTAGGGTTTATCTTCTCTAGGGATTAAAATGGCTTACACCCATAGAAGATTTATAAAACCTAGGTTAACTTGGATTTCTAAGCTAGACATGGAGATTTTGTCCTTTCTTTGGTTTTATAAGGTTTTAATTCTCAAGAATTTTTTTTGTTCTCCTTGTTGGATAGATTTTCGTCTAAGAAAGTGACTCCATTAACTCAATAGACAAGGCGCTAATTGCATTGGGGATTGAATATTGTTGCATTGGTAAACGTGAAATTTAAGAGATTAAATTGTTCAATATTGGATTTAAATTCTATATGCTATTGCCTCTCTTGCTCTCAAGAGTGTCTTGATTGGCTAAGTGATTGTGCTACTGTAATAAACATTAAGATACAACCATTAGGAATGCAACAAACTCACTCTTTCATATTTTTTTCCAACTTTTCTACAGTTTAAAATTACTCGTAAAATGTGATACATGTTCTATTGATGATAAGCTATTGATTGGGTGGTTTAATTTCTAATTTCAGTGGCTAGAACATGCTACTATAGAAAACATTTTTTGTAGCCATAGGGATGTTGCAAAATCCATTGATAACACTCTTTTCAACCCCCTTATTGCCATCAAAGTTTGGGTTTAAACATTAGAATATTGTCCACTTATTGAAAGCATTGTTATCCAATATTATATATTGACCTTGATGGTCTTCTTATAAGTTTAATTTTGCTGATATATCATATCTTGCTGATTTTTCATTGTTTACTTTTGAAATTTTGGGACAAGGTTTCTTGCTGATTCCCCATTTTTTTTGAGGCTTATATAATGATATATTGTCTCGTTTTTGTTTGTCCAACACTCTTTTGTAGGTACAAAACGTTGGAAACCATTTACCAACTCCAAAGACTCTCTCTGAAAGCCTCAAGTTAATCTTAGACCTTGACCTAGAGGGGTGTTCTTCTATATACCTTCTTCCCCCCTTTCAATCCCCCTAGGGTCACCCAAGAATCCTCCCTTGTGTTGGAATTGTCCTTCACTAAAATGAGGGGGATGTATATTGAGGTGACATAGGTGTCCCTAGTTGTGTCTCACACTTGTTTCTTGGGTTGGGATTTTCCCAAAATACAAGCTGTGCGATAACAAGGTTGAAATATTAGATTTAATATGAGATGAGTACAAATTAATTTTATAATGTAGATGAATCCTATCAAGTTGCTTTGAAGGTGGAAGAAAATATTGGTATAAGGTTGGAGTATAAATTGCATGGAAAAGGAACTAGAGGCAGGGGTAGAGGAAGTGCTTCTAGAAGTAGTGAAAAGGAAGATGAAGTGACCAACAACTAGAATACACGAGGAGGAATTTGAAATGGAACAAGTAGAGGATTTGGTAGAGGTAAGTATGTGATAACCTATTATATATTTAGAGTAGAAGGTAACAATGCATCTAAATGTTCAGAGAAGCAGAATACAGGGAGAATAAATGAGGCTAGAATGCAAGCTACCTAGGTGGATGAGGTAGCAGTTGCAATGTGGAAGTACTTCAGTAGGATTTGAGAGAAAAAATGATGTTTAGAAGAGTTCCACTTAACCCTAAGATAAATACAATAGAATAGCCTAAGAAGAGAAAGAAAGGTTTTAAAATTAAGTGCAAAATTTAGGACAAGTGTTGTCAATGGTGGGAGTAAAAACAATTTAGTACCCATAGAGGTAATGGAGAAGTTAAAATTAAAAAGTATTCCACATTCGAATCCGTATTGGGTATCATGGTTGAAAAAAAGACAATAGGTGAGCATGACTGGACAATGCTTGTTAAGTTTTTATATTGGAAATTGTAGTGAGTAGGTATTCTGTGATATAGTAGAGATGGATGCCTATCACATACTACTTGGAAGACCCTGTATATTTGAATTTGTTTTTTCCATGATGGAAGGATGAAGTTTTAAAATATGGACAACGATACATGTTGGAGCCGATGGTGGAGACCGGGTTTAGTGGTAGTGATACAAAAGGAAATGACAACAAACATGTTTGTAGAAGTAGTTGCATTATGATGCGTTCACGTAAATAATTTTTGAGAGATTAGAAAAATACCCATTTATGTCTATCCTTAATGCCAAGACAAGTTCCAAAGAGTGGGAAAATGAGAATTGTGCCACCGAAAATTCAACCTTTGTTGAATGAATTTAAATAGGTTGTTGGAGATGATCTACCATCATGTTTACCTCCCTTGAGGAGTATATCACATAAAATTTATTTGATACTAGGATCAATTCTACCAAATAAATCTTTGTAACAGATGACTCCAACAGAGAGTGAGGACGTAAATATGCATTTACAAGAGTTTCTTAACAGAGAAATGATTTGAGAGAGTTTAATTCCCTGTGTTGTATCTACAATATTAACACTAAATAAAGGGGGTGAATGGAGAATGTGTACTGATTTACTAGCTATCAACAAGATTAGTATTAAGTACATGTTTCCCTTACCAAAGATGGATGACCTCATGGATTGTTTGAGTGGGGGAAAGTGGTTTTAGAAGATTGATTTGAAGAGTGTGTAACGTACCCAAACCCAATATGGGTCATGCTACTTCTAAAACAAACCCCCAAAAACTTTTGATACCAATTCTAAATGCAGAAATAACACACAACATGACATTCTAACTCATCCAACTATCCATACTGAATAAAAATGTAAATGCAATTACTTTAAATGTACACAAAAACAGTTAAACCCATGCAACAACATTAAACCACATAGATAGAGATTTGAATGCACCAATCTACTCACAAAAAGTAGCATTAACCAAATAACTCAGAGTAAAATGCACAACAACTATATCAACATTTAACATAAATAAACACAACAAATAAGAACACTTATCTTATGAAATATGCAATCCATTGTAGAGGATGAACGTTCCTCCCAACCATAGAATTTTTGTTCTATTTCTCAATAGCAAGTCACTCCCGATTTGGGGCTATGAATCCAAAATAGGTGATGGTCCCTAAGGCTGGATAATGTCCCCCCTCTCAACAATCAATTCCCACAACTAATTCTAGTACACTAGCTCTCTTTCCCACAACCTGCACAACCCAAGGGATGGAATCCCCCTTCATTGCACATATCCCCTCAGGACTTTCCACTCCCCTATAGGGATTCCAACATAGGTTGGACAAAAAATATCTTTGTTGGGACCTCATGAATTCTACAACTGCAACAAGAATTCGCCCAACAACAAAACTCTTGCTTCTCCTAATTTTTTTTGAACATAACGTTACTCAAAGGCCAATAGCCTCTTTATTCATGAAATTATATCTCCCAAATTCTACCAAATGTGTCCAAAATAACTACCTTCAAGATTTATCACTCAAAACTCCCGCCTGTCCATAAAACTCCATGTAAAAACAACTCTCCATGCAAAAAATGTGAATGTGTAATTCTGGTATCCTACCCATATGAATTTCCCCTCTTTTTCTTGCTTGCTTGAATTACACTCTTCCCCAAGATGATTTTACTCAACCACCATACTCTCAATAACTATGGGATGGGACTTCTCACACCCACCCTCTTACACAAATTCAATGATTGGGCTCTAGAACACTAAATAGATAATGAAAGGTTCATGGTAAGGATACTTTAGAAATAAATGGGTTTGGGTTTAATAGACATCGGTAACCTCTCCCCCTTGGACCCCTTCCCTCTCTTGCAGAAACTAAGCCCCCAAATATCTATTTGTGTCCATATGTAGATGGAAATAAATTTTATTTATTATAGTCAATTTACATCATTTACATATCACATTGCTCGACCCTCGAACATACATTACATTTACAATATACATCGCTAGTTTGGGGTTTGAAAACATGGATGTTATAGAGTAGGTATCATCATATTTAGATAAGGGAAGGTGGAAAATGAAAGACAACATTCAATACAAGGATGGACTATTTGAGTGGCTATCCATGCCATTTGGGTTAACCAATGCCCCTAGCACATTCATCAGAGTTATGAATGAAGTCTTGAAACCTTTTTTGGGAAAGTTTGTTGTTGTGTACCTAGATGACATTTTGATTTTCAGTAAAACCAAATAAGAACACATGGAGCATGTGAGAAAGGTGTTATAGTGGTTGAGAGAAGAGAAACTTATGATAATTTTGAAGAAATCTACATTTATGAAGGAGGAATTAGTGTACTTGATTTTTGATTTCCAATGAAAGCTTGAAGATTGATTTTGAAAAGTTAAAGAGGATATTGGAGTGGCCAACACCTAAGTGTACACTTGATGTGAGAATTTTCCATGGTTTGGAAAGTTTCTATAGGAAATTTATCTAAAATTTCAATGAGATTTGTGCATCACTTACTAAATGCATGAAAATGGTATTTTCAAGTGGACAACAACAACAACCATGAAGTCATTTGAAGACATCAAGAAAAAGGTAATTGAATAACCATTTTTGGCACTTCTAGATTTCAATAAAGTATTTCATTTGGACTATGATGCAAGTGGTTCAACGGTTGGAGAAATTTTGAGCCAAGAAGGAAGATCGATTGCATTTTTTAGTGAGAAATTGAATGATTCTAAGAATAAGTACTCTATATTTATGATCAAGAGTTTTATGCTATTGTACAAGCCTCAAAGAAATGGAAAAATCACTTACTACCGAAGGAGTTTGTTTTATTTACTGATCATAAGTGTTGCAGTACACCAATAGTCAAGGTAAGTTAAATCAAAATCATTCCAAATGGGTAGAATTATTTCAAAATTACTCGTTTGTTTTGAAGCATAGGTCTGGAAAGTTGAATAAATTTGTAGATGTGCTAAGAAGGTAAATAATTTTAGAATGTAATTTTTCATAGTTAGACATAATGTGGTAAATGTTTCTAGATAAATACTGTGTGCTTCGTTTTCAAAACATCCAACGTTTCAAATGGACACTCCACTCATCATCAGGGACGACCAAAATCTCAAATGTAGGAAAATGAGTGTTGGGCTTATGTATTTTTAAAGCTAAGGAAAGAAGGGCGACTGTTGAGGAAAATAGGATAGCAGGGTGACCGTTGAGGAAAAGAGGTAAAAAACAAAGTCAAATTGAACGTTGAGATTAAATCAAAGGTTTAATAATCTAGTCAATAAGGTATGTGAGGTTAGTAAAAGAAAAAAGATTTGATTGTTGAGAACAAATCAAAGATTAAATAATCTAGATCATAATTTTTTTAAGGTTAGTTAGAGGTGAAACAATTATTAGGGGAATGGGAAATAATTAAGAATAAAGTCAAACTAGTCGTGAGATTAAATGAAGGATAAATATCTTTTGGAAAATAAAAGATATAAAAATTAAAAAAATTGGGAAAAAATAAATATGTAACTATAAATAAGTAAAAGAAAAAGTAACCAACAAGGCCATTAAGAATGAAAGTATTAAAATTGTGTGTGGGGGGGGGGGGGGGGG
>ML808151.1:76727-109133 GCA_009831015.1 Picea engelmannii | reverse complement strand
AAAATCATCTCTTGACAAGGGTTTGTTATACACTTTTAATCGATGTCCATTTACTACAAAGGAATTTTGAGAGTCATCTATGGTCTTGATTCTAACAGATCCATTATCAAAAACAGTTTCCACTTCATAAGGTCCCAGCCATCATGTTGTAAGTTTTCCTTTGAAAGTTTTATATTTGGAATCAAATAGCAATGCCCAATCCCCTGGTTGAAAATGCTTCTTCTTAATGTATTTATCATGCCATTTGCTACGTTGATTTTGTGCAAGGATAGTTCTTTGAAGAGCATCTTGCCTAATTTCTCCCAATTCATTTAATTGCATAACTCTCTGTTTTTGTGCCTCATCCAAATTCAAACCCAATTATGTTGCTATGCGGAAGGTATGAATCTAAAATTCTATGGGAAGGAGAATTTGCTTGCCAAATACCAATTCATAAGGGGTATGACTAGTGGTATTTCTCCATGTAGTCCGGTATGCCCATAAAGCCTCTGGAAGTCTATCCGCCCAATCTTTGTGATGTAAATGTATTGTCTTGGTCAGAATAGCTTCTATAACTTTATTCGTGGATTCCACTTGCCCATTGGCTTGTGGATGGTATGGGGAAGACTTACAGTGTTTTATACCATATTTATCTATGAGTTCCTTCATCAACTTAGAAGTGAATTGAGCACCTTGATCAGTAACAATCTCTTGTGAAACACCGAAGCGGGTAAAGATATCTTCATAAATAAATTCAACCACTGAGTTCTCAGTTGCTTGATATAAGGATTTTGCCTCTACCCACTTGGTCACAAAATCTGTACAAACCAAGATGTACTTCTTCTTCCTTGACATTGGGGAAATCGGTCCTACAAAATCAAGTGCCCATTTATCAAATGGTTCAATCACAACCTGCGGTCGTAAGGGAATCTCGTCTGCTACGATAGGTCTTCCCATCCTCTAACAACTATCGCAGCTTCTTACATATTTTGTTGCATCTTTAAACAGTGTCAGCCAATAATATCCTGATTGTAAGACTTTATATGCCATTCTCTTATCAAAGAAATGTCCTCCACATGGCCCGTCATGACAGGCCTAAAGGATATCGGGAATGTCATCTTCCCGAACGCATCTCCTAATGATCATATCAGGACTTGTATAGAAAAGATCACTTCCTACCCAAGAGTAATAAGCACTTTGCTGGACAATTCTTTTCTTTTGTGGTGATGACAAATGAGTTGACAGCCTCCATGTAGCTAAATAATTCGTCGTATCTGCAAACCAAGGGGTTTTAATAGCTACTGCAAATAGATGTTCCTCAGGGAAATTATCATTCACTGGAATGTCAATATTCTCTTGAGGTATACGAGAGAGAAAATCCGCAACTAAATTTTATTTTCCTGGCCGATCAACTATAGTGATGTTAAATTCTTGAAGTAGCAAAAGCCATCATGTGATCCTTCCAGTAGTAACTGGTTTGTTCATCAAAAATCTAATAGCAGAATGGTTGGTATGTACAAAAACCTCATATCTAGTGACGTAATGACGGAATTTGTTAATGGCATGAACTACAGCCAAAAATTCCTTCTCTATCACAGTGTAGTTCAATTCAAGAGGAGTAAGGTTTTTGCTGGTAAAGTAAATTGCATAATTTTGTTGGTTTTATTTTTGTCCAAGAACTTCTCCTAAAGTAGTGTCTGAGGAATCAATTGAAATATGGAAAGGAAGTGACCAATTTGGTCCTCTTAGAATAGGTGCCATGGACAATTTTTCTTTCAAATTTTCAAAAGAATTTTGACAATTTTTATCCCAACAAAATTTTGCATCCTTTGCTAACAGTTTAAACATGGGGCTGGCTATCTATGTAAAGTTTTCAATAAATCGATGATAATATCCAGCATGTCCCAAGAAACTTCGCACATCTTTTTGGGTTTTTGGAGAGGAAAGTTTAACTATTACTTCAATTTTAGCTGGATCAACTTTAATTCCTTCTGCAGACAAATGATGACCCAACACTATTCCCTCAATTAATAGCATTTTACATTTTTCATGACTAAGGGATAAATTTGATTCCTGACAGAGAATCAAGACTTTCTCAAGATTACTTATGGCTTCTTCGAAGGTATTACCATAAACAGTAAATTCATCCATGTACACTTCCACACAATCATGAATTAAGTCAACAAAAATCCCAAGGACTGCTCTCTGAAATGTAGCAGGATCATTTCATAGTCCAAAAGGTAGCACTTTATAAGAATAAGTGCCCCAAGGACACATGAATGTTGTTTTGTCCTGGTTTTCAGAAGAAATTTGAATCTGATTGTATCCACTGTATCCATCGAGAAAGGAAAAGTATCTTTTTCCAGCCAAGGTGTCCAAAACCTGATCTATAAAAGGCAAGGGAAAGTAGTCCTTCAGGGTTTCCTTATTAAACTCCCTAAAGTCTACACTCATTCTCCATTTCCCTGTCATTTTCTTAGGTACCACAACAAGGGGTGACACCCACTTGCTGTCAGAAATTGGATAAATGAATCCTACGTTTAATAATTTGTGTAACTCTTCTTTCACAAAATATTTTAGGATTGGATTCATACACCTTTGTGGTTGTCTTCTTGGTGTTATCTCTGGTTGGATATATATGTGGTGAATACAAGTTTCAGGATGCACTCCTCTCATATCAGTGTACTCCCATGCAAATGCCCCTGACTGTTCTTTCAAAAGATTTGTTAATTGTTCATGTTGGCTGAGACTTAATTCAAAATTGATGTAAAGACATTTTCCTAGGCTCAGTTCTACTGGAATGGTATATGACCTCGGATGCTCATCAATGGTGAAAACCATAGATGGTGAAAACGAGAAAAATGAATCACTTCGTTCTTGAAATTCCTCTCTGAAAAATTGATCGTATTGAAAATATGTTTGTGGAAACTTAACATTTTATGTCACAGAAAGAAATTGGCTTAAAATATGATCCTCTGTTGGTTCTTGTAACGCGTGAAATTCATCAACAGAGAATAAATGTTATTCCTCATCATTCTCGTGATAGGGACATTTTAGCCACCATAATTCTTCTGTAACCGGTTGAGCAGGTGGAAAAAGAGTAAGCTTCTGTGAAGAAATGTCATTTGATATGAACATATCCCCACCACGACATCCTATGAAAGCATTGGTCGTAGCCAACCAAGGTCTCCCTAAAATGATTGGATGACCTTTCGTGGGATCCTTTGAATGAATAATCATGAAGTCGACAGGATATTCCCACGAAGCTAATGTAACAAGAATGTCATCGAGGACCCCAGCAGGTTTTATAGTTGTTCTATCAGCAAGTTCAAGAACTGTAGGGGTAGGACGAAGGAATTGAATTAATTGTAACAGTTCAACTATATTGATAGTCATTATATTAATGGATTCACACAAGTCGAATAAAGTATTGCCAATAGAAACATTTTTTATAGTCTGATACTATTGGGTTCCCGGGGTTGGCCTACTTCACAATCTTAGGAGCTTCAGAAATACAATTTGATGATTGGCCTACAAGGTGTATCGTGGGGGGATCTTTCTGTTTTCGACCTGGTTTCTAAATGCAAAGTTATTTAATGGTCTTGGCGTAGATTGGAACATCTTTGATTTCTTATAACAATGGAATCTTAACACAGACATTTTTTAGTTCATTCATGATGTCAAACTCAGATTGAGCAATTGGTTTTTCAATGAGTAACCTCTCAGGAAAAGGAGGTGTTCGGGGAACCTAAGTTTCTAGTTTATGTTGTGATTCAGATACTTTATTCTTTGGATTGATGACATATTTCAAAGATGCCCTGTTTGATAAATCATCTACAGGTTCTTCTTCATGTTCTTGGATAATTACCTTTGGTACTGTTCTTGTTACAGGCTGAGTTTTATTTAAAGTTTTCCCAGATCTCAACTGTATTTATTGTATGGAAATGGGGTTTATGGTGTAAGTTGGGTAGTTTTGAAAATCAACACTATGGAGTGGTAGAGGTCATCTGTTACTAGGATTTGGAATGGGTTGAGGGGGTAATATGGTGGGACGAGGTGGATTCTAAGGCTGCTAAGGAGTTTGTTGAATAGGTGGTAAAGGAGGTGGAGTAAATCCAGGAAATAGTTGATGCATGTTTGGAGGGTATTGAGTACATGGATTCTAGGGAATTGGTACCGCATGTTGTTGTTGGTTATTTCCATAATTATGTTCTCTCCATCCCTGATACCAAGGTTGAGTAGGGACATTTTGCGGAGGCCAATTTGGCCAGTTCCATGGATGTTGTTGTTGTTGAGAGAAGGGTGGATAGTAGTCGAAAGGTTGTGGGGATGGTTCTTGATATATATTCGAGTTCCTAGGTTGCCAAGGCCTCTTAGTTGTAGATGGAGTCCCTGGAGCTTCCCCTCCATTGAATATAGCTTGCAATCCTGGTAAGGATGGACAATCTTCTGTTTTATGATTTTCAGTACAAATTGCACATACAGAAACATTGTCCAAAGGACACTCTCGTAAAGGATGCCTTTTTCTGCAGTTTGGGTAGAATATGCTTAATAAAGGGTTTTCCTCTTCCTGCTTTTTCTTAATCTTCAGAGTGTCTAACTGAGAGTTGATTGTTCCTAAAATGTTTGTTTTAAAATTTTCCAAGAGGTTTCCCAGTTCAATTCTAGTAACTCCACCAGATGTGGGTACTTTGGTGTTTTTGTTGACAGGTTCTCTCACACTTTTTGTTGTTTTCCCCCTACTTCTCGAGTAAGTTCTACATAGTTCACTGAGTGCTTCAAAGTCTTTATGATAAATGTCTCCTAAAGCCATTAAGTTGAGAGTGTCAATGTATTCATCTGAAACCCATTTTAAGAAAAGAGTCTTGATTGCTTCATCTTGGAGATCATTATATTTGGATTTTTGAAGAGTATATGTAAATCTTTCTAAGAAATCTTCAAGGATTTCTTCATCTTGTTGTTGCATTTTAAAAATATCATTTCGAGAATCCTTGGGTCTACAATAGTCTTGGTACTTCTTTAAAAAAGTTGTCTTCATATCTTCCCAAGATCTAATGTTGTACTCTCCTAAACTCATGAACCAACGTAATGCAGAATATTTTAGGGTAGCAGGAAACAATTTCATCTTATGTGCATCCTGGAGATAATTATAACTCCTACACAGGATATCAAACTCAAAAATAAAGACATCTGGGTCTTCACTACTTTTCCCATAAAAGGTTGGTAGTGCCGAAGGTGGGATATTTTTCATATTGACATTTTGGACCAAATCCAAAATTGGAAACCCAAAGGTGGTTTCTGGTCTTAGCTCAATCTCTACTTGTTCTTCTTCTTCATTTTCAACATGAATTTCTCCCCTCTCTCTTCTATCCAATTCTCTCCCTCTTTCTGCCATGTTAAAAGGATTACCAAACATTGTATATGCAATCTGATCTTTCTTTGGTGAGGGTGTGAAATCCCACCTCTCTAGATTCTTTTTGACGGAATTATTATCTCCTATTGGTTCTTTTGAGGATCCTATTACCTTTGATTCAACAGTTGTAGTTTTTATTTGTGAAACTATAGTGTCAGGGTTCCTTAAAATAGCTTGCACTTCTTATGGATTAATTGTGTCAACCGATTTTGGATCACCAGGAATTTGAATCTGTTGGTATGTGGTTGTTTGCACCCAATTCATCACTTGGTGAGCAAATAAAGGGTGCTTACATGCCCAGTTGGGTCCTGCTAGGCATGAAAGCTGTAGAGGAAAGGGTTAGAAAGAGAAACAACAAAATTATAAACAAGAAATAAATTAAAACAAACTAAAACTATGAGCATATGAAAAATAAATAACAAAGACAACAAGACCAATATCACCAATGTTTTGAGCTGGTCTATTGATGAAATCCAAAGCACAATGAAGAAAGGGAACTGTGATTCCTTCTTCCTCCAAAGGAAGGCTCTTGAGGCCCTCACAAACTTGCTCTCCTTACAATGAAAAAGATGAAAATGGTGGTGAAAGAATTCCAAGCACATTCACTCAATGGAGAGGTGAATGGCTCTATGAAATGAGGCCTATGTGCTATTGTCAAAGAATGAGTCCTTAACCATCTTAGCAGCATAAAAATACATGAAATTCCTTGAGAAAATGATGGTTCTTCATGGGTTTTTATGGCATGGCATTGGGTAATTATGTAACCTCTTTGGAGTGTGAAAAGGGGCTCTTTAGGGCTCAATTAGGTCTTTGACCAGCCTACCATGCGGATTCATCTCAGATTTGATGTCAAATCAGCTTGGGAGATGATCCATTAGTGGTTGGGAGGCCGACCAATTTCAATAAATGTGTCATTTAGCAGGTGCGCGGGTTTTTCTCCCAACAGCTGCTCATCGTGCGCGCATGCGCACATTGTACGTTTATGTTATGCGCATATGCACGCGCACCCAGATTCTGTAAAGCGCCCTTCAATTTTTGGTTACTTTGTATATTTCTTGACCCTTTTGCAATGTTGTGAATGTGATTCAGTGCCATGAATAGCTTCATTCCTGTTTTGACGATACGGAGTTCTTGTCGCCATGTGCGGACGAAATTTCAGTGATAACATATGCCCCCTGATGGATGAGGTTAGGAGCATACGTATAGCTGAAATCCATCAATGTTTCTTTTACTGAGAATGGTGTTGTAAGGGAGAGCAAGAGTGGGACCGTGTAGAGCAAGCCTTTGGAGAAGAAAGGAACCTGTAGAACCCGACCTTCCACAAGGTACGTAACAATATACAACTGTGTACAAACGAGGCGGGCATGCCCCATGCTCGTATTATGTAACTCTGAAAAAAGATGACGAAAATGTTGGTGTAGACAACTACAGTGCCCTCGGGGGCAGTAATGATAAAGGCAGAAGACAATTCTGCAAAGGAACATACTCTGAACAATAGTCAATGATCGCAGTAACAAGCAGCGATGATGATGCGAGCAGTGTGGGCCCTGCCAAGTTTAGAGGTCTTCGGCAACTGATAATAATAACTACAATAGTCGCAAAGTAAGACCCACCACAACATGAGATAGTGTTGGTGTCGAATGTTATGGGGGTCAATGACATCAGGGAGTAATGGTGTTTCCCCCTGTGTCATCCGAGATCTCTCATTGAATGGCAAATGAGAATCAAGATACTGTCGCCCTTCCGAAAAATTGTGCTTATGTCGACAAAAAGGGGGACGTGACTCCCAGAAGCAAAGGGATTCACGGAATCTACTGTGGTGATGAAGTGGCAGAGGTACATGGACGAAGTCAAGAAATGGGAAGACTCAAGACTGCCCTTGGTTGGAGGGTGTATGAGGTAAAATGGCCGCAACCATGTGATGAGATCGAGTGTCAGGGGGACGACAAGACCAGTGATAAGTTGTGCCAGAGGCGGGGCAAGGTGAACAAATTCAGAGGGTAAAGGTAAGTGACCTGGGTAGTACTCTGAAGATATGGATGATGCCGGCAAGGGTAAATGAGAAGTAATGCTCCAACCAAGGGTAACATGGGTTGCATGTGGCCAAAATGAAAGCAGGTCGCCAACAGTGACGACAAAAGAAAATAACTGGAAAGAAAGGCGTTTGTACAATAAATAATGAATAATTTTGGAAAATGTACAAATACAGAAACAGGTGCCCCAATGTGAAATGAGTGCCCCATGGAGGGCAGAAAATTCTTGGAAAAACTGATGAAGGGTGGGGGCCCCATTGGCGAGTTTCTGTATGAGGCAGGTGAAATGGAGATAGGTTCGCAGATGGGCAAACTGATGGTGGATGAAATGGTGGGTTCATGATCCTGTGGAGGTGCAGGTAAAAAGAACATAACCATAAAGTGATGATCTGGGAGTCCATATGGGAAGCTAGCAAAAGGAGGAGAAGAAGTATGTGGTTAATCTACAACATGATGAAATACTACAAGGACTCCCATCCCTAAAGGGTAATGAAGAACAGCATGAGTATCAAAAGTGAAAAAGGGTGCTATGAATGAGACAACTCATGTGGGTAAGAAAGCTACCGGCTACCAATACTGAAGATGCAAAAATAGAGGTGTGAGTACTGCAGAGCCGGAAAGGGGTATCCTAAAGGCCAATAGAAGAGGGTGTGACTGGAAATGTAAATGCAATACAGCGGGAGAGACTACATGCCAGTGCTGAGTATACACCTGAAGGAAAGATGTGGAGAGATGATGATCAAGTACCTGCACATAGAACAACCAAATACCCAAAGTGAACAATATCTGAAGAGAATCAAAGATATGAGCATGTATTAGATAAATGGGACAATGCGCATGTGTACATGACCATGATATGAAAAAAAGGTGCCCCGGGGGCTCAGAATGAAAAGTGGCCCAGGGACAGCTGTGACGTAGGTGGCGGGATGTTGATCCCGTGGCTAAAGACGGTTCGAAAAATGGACACCGTGGGCTCCCGGAATGATGAGTGGAAGTTTGGCAAAAGGCCTATATATAGTTGTAGGGCCCACATTGCCACCTCATTTGTACCTGCTACTACAGTGACTGGACGAGCAAATTCAGAGGAGATTGAGTGATTCCGGGAGCATGAGGTATCCGATCGACGATGTGCGAGTTTCAGGTTAGTGGTCTGATCATCCTGCATAGAAATAGGTTTCCAATTTTTGGGCAGGGTAGGTACGGGGGGCCGTACAAGGGTTTTGAGGGGTTTTTTGGTAGGATGTGGGCCCACATGCACGGGTGACTCAGTGGAAGGCACGCATACATGCGCGCCTATCCACTGAATAAGTGCGCATTAGTGCGCGTGAGAAGGAATTTAAGGCGCGCCCTAGGGGTGTGCCTGTGAGGTGGACAGGTGCGCAGTAGTGCGCGCATGTGGGGTGAACAGGCGCACTCCAGAGCGTGCCTGTGGGTTTGATAGGCATTCCCTAGTGCGCACTTGTATTGTGAACAGGCGCACTCACGAGCGTGCCTATGAGAAAAACAGGCGTGCATACGTGCGCGCCTGTACAGTGAACAGGTGCGCATGTGTGCGCGCCTGTGGGTGGTAAAACCGCGTCTTTGAGGCAAGGTTTCAGGGTAAATAATGAGCCTTTTTGATGCATTGGATGGTTGCATAAGATAATATAGGACTCTGTGTTGTGTGCAGGGGGCTAGCAGTGACCATGGATGTGCGGTGGCGTGAGCGAGACTGGTCACAGTTGCGAGATGCTGTGGCCAATGCAGGGCCTTCAGTTCGAGCGTCTTTAGCAACCAGTGGGTTGCTAAAGTTCTTTGAGTTCCCATTGATACGGGCATAGGACTACTTACTCCAGTTTCTGCTCCATATGTGGAGCCCAGATCTTCACTGCTTCCTCGTGTGAGGAGAGCAACTCCCCTTCAGTGCGGTGGAGGATATATATTTTTTTACTGGGCTCCCCTTTCGGGGAACACCGTTGCCGACAGAGCCTGTGCTGCCGAGGGATACACACCTGGCTGATGTCACCCGGCGATATTCCTCAGGAGAAAACTACATGTCTGGGACTGTAGTGAGTATTAGTGGTCTAGATTCCCTGTTGCATCGTTGCATAGCGGCGATGATTGTTCGGGTCTATGGGTCACTGGTGACCCAACGGATCAGTGGTGGCCAGCTGCTGGTCATGGAGAGGGTGTTGGTGGGCCGTGAGTAGTTCACCTGGGGTTTGACACTGCATGCGTGGATGATCACGCAGCTGGACCGTTGTCGGTCCACAGGCACCGGGGATTTTTTGTTCGGCTCTATCCTGGTAGCCTGGTTTCTGGAGAGGGTGTCGATGTTGTGCCCACGGGTTCTTCTAGAGGCGCCTGGGGTGCGAGAGCCTCAACTGAGGTGGTGGTCCCAAATTTTGGTTCGCCACGGTGGTGGCACAGGTGGGCATTACTTCACAGTGCAGGCGACACAGATCTGGCGGCAGATGTCGCAGGTCATACTGCGATACCCCTATGCTGGGGTGGATTTCTGGGGAGACCTGGACATGGTGTTGCCTCCCGGGTAGGTGTTCGACCATCGAGTTATGTGGTGTATTTCTATGTTTTGATTTATGTTAGCTTTTGATATAATAGTTCATATGTATGATGTATAGACACTGATACGATCTGTTGTTTGTTTCTTTGTGTATGTGCATATTTGGCACCTCACGGGCGCGAGGTGGAGTTGTATAGAGCGTCAGTTCAGCGAGAGCCAGAGAGACTACCACATGGAGAGAGGCGGCGACGAGATGAGGCCGTTGGGCGTCCAGCAGAGCCTGAGAGGGCGGCGAGGAGGCACCGATTCAATGACCCAGGTGCAGGGCCATCTCATGCCCCTCCGGCGGCAGCCGGAGTAGATGTTGATGACATACGCCGTTGTCTGGAGACGGTGTTGTAGGACGTGCCTGAGGGCATGTGGATATGCATCCAGGATGAGGGGTTCCTGGAGCAGTGCATTGGATTACCACCACCATGGCGGGGCATAGTGCGGCGAGCAGTTGTGCTCGCCGTGATGACGAGTGGACGCCTGCCGCCGGGGCAGGAGGGTCCTGCAGGTGTTCCACCACCACCACCTGGGGTAGGTGGGGGTGGACCACCACCTCCACTTGAGGGAGGAGCAACTGGGGGTGCGATAGAGGCACCCTGATGTATGTATGTATTTTGTATACCTTTTTGATAGTTTGTTGAGCCGTTTTTTCTACCGAGATGTGGCACTGGCCTGTGGGCCGATGTACTATTTTTTGTATGTAAACATTTGGATGGCCTGAGGGGCCCATATATATATATATGAGTATACATGTTTTTGATCCAAATGTTGTTTACATGTGTTTTTGTGTTGATGATGATGGTGTCTATTCTATCTATATGCTGTGACAGGATGTATGAGATGTTTATGTATGTGTAGCTTGATGTGATATATGCCAATCTAACACCATGTTAGCTATTTCATCTGTTGTTTGATTCAATTCTCTTGGAATATGTGTAAATGTAATGGAATCAAAATGTCGAGATAATAATCTAACCTGTAGGTATTTGTGAAAGAGGCACGGATCGCGTACACGGTAAACATTGTTGAGTTGGAGAACGACTAGTTGAGAGTCGAGGAAAACACTAAGGCGACGAATATGATGATGTTGGGCGTCGATCAGGAGGCCAATGACAGCAGTGTATTCGGATTGGTTGTTGGTTGCTGGTCCTAAACATATGCTGCTGGAATGTAGCAGTGCATGTGAAGGGGTGTAGAGAGCCCAAGCAGTCGAAGCGAGATTTTGCATCCAACGGCTGGCGTCGTCGGCGTAACCAATGTGGTAAGCTGGTGGAGGAGGCATCTGTCAATAGCACAAAGGATAGTTTAAATGAGGGAGAAAAAAGATTAAAAACGCTAGAAAAGAAAAAAACCTAAAGTAGCATGACTACGTTTAAGCATAAAATTTCTTGAGGTATAACCCATTGACGGGTTCTTTGAGCGAGAGGCCTTCGGGGGAGGCCAGGATGTATGCGCCTTTGGTGAGGTAATGTTGGATGATGTAAGGGCCATGCCAAAGTGATTCGAATTTTCCATGGCCAAAGGTATCATGAGCGATATCATAGGCTAGGACAAGGTCGCTTTCGCGAAATGATCGAAGGTTGACATGGCGATCAAAGGTAGCCTTGGATCGTTTTTTAGCTGCCTCATTGTTCTGTAATGAGGATCGACGATCTTCATCCAGCGACTCCAAGTTCAGCAAGCGCTGCTCCATTGGAGCAGTGTCAGGTAATAGCTCAATGGCGGTGCGTAGGGTGGGAATATCGCACTCGATGGGAAGAGTTGCCTCAACCCCATGGACTAAATGAAATGGCGTGAAACCCGTAGCGGTCTTTACTGTCGTTTGATAATCCCATAGCGCGGAAAATAACATATGATGCCAGTTGGTTTTATGTTTATTCACCGTGCGCTGTAACATGGTCTTGAGGACCTTGTTTACTGCCTCGACCTGTCTGTTTGACTGAGGGTAATATGGTGAGGCAAACTCGTGAGAGAAGCCTAATCGAGATTAGACTTCGACGAAGATCTCATTCTCGAAGTGTTTCCCGTGGTCGAAAACGAGTTGGAGTGGTACTCTGAATCTGGATATGACGTGATTGAAGAAAAAACGCGTTGTTGTGTCAGCGGTGTTGTTGAAAGTGGGCATAGCTTCGACCCATTTGGTGAAGTAATCAACAGCGACAATAATGTATTTGTGACCATTGCTGGAGGGGGGATTACAAGTCATAAAGTCGATGCCCCATTTACAAAAGGGGCCTGCAGTAATGACAGGGTGAAGAAGAGCGGGGGGAGCTCAGGCTTTGTTGGCATAGAGCTGACATTGCTCACATCATTTCACGGCATGAATGCAATCATGAAACAGGGTAGGCCAAAAGTAACTGGCCCGAATAATCTTTTGCGCGGTGGCGATACTGGAAATATGGCCCCCACATGCGCCACTGTGGCAGTCGTTTAAGACTCTATCGGCCTCGTCAATAGTCAGGCAACGACAAAGAATGGTGTCGATGCCCCGCCGATATAGGATGTCGCCGATGAGGAGATAGTGGGGTGCCTGATGGAGAATGTGCTGACGATCATCTCGTGATAGGTGATTACCGAACTTTTGAGTTCATAGGTAGACGAGAAGGTCGCCATACCAAGGATCATCTGAAGCGATGTAAAAGAGATGTTCGTCAGGAAAGTCAGTATTGACGGGGGCACTAGGTGTGTCAGAGGGAAGGGTCATGACAAGTTCGGTGAGAACGAGGGCCTTCTTACTCTTAGGTGTTGAGAACTCGAGGTCGTACTCCTGAAGGATAACAATCCATCGAGAAAATTTTCCGTTAACTTGGCGACGGCTGAGCAAATATTGCATAGGGTTGGAATCTGCGACAACCTTGGTGGTGCGAAGCAGAATGTAATGACGCAGTTTCTGGACTGCGAGGACAACTACAAGAGCAAGTTTCTCTTCGTGTTTATACTTCAGTGGTGGCCCTGAGAGGTTCTTACTGATGTAGTAAATGACATGTTCACGATTTTCATCTCCGAGCTGGACGAGGACACCGGCTACTGATACAGTTGATGCTGATACGTAGAGGATGTAGTCGCGATTGTAGTCAGGTGCACTAATCAAAGGTGCATTGGAAAGTGCTGCTTTAAGATCGTCAAACGACTGTTGGGCATAATTGTCCCAATGAAAAGGGATGTCGTGATGCAGTAAGCGAAGGAAACCATGTGCGTGTATAGCGTAATCAGGAACAAAGAGTCTAAGAAAATTGGCTTTGCCCTGTAGACTCTGAAGTTATCGTAAATTTCGAGGAGGTGGAATTTTGGTGATGGCTCTGACTTTAAGAGGGTCCACGATGATACCGCTTTGTGAAATGATAAAACCGAGGAGGCGCCCTGCGGTGACGCAGAACACACACTTGAGAGGGTTCAAGCAGATGTTGTACTGACGACACCGTTGGAATATGGTTCATAAATCATCGAGATGTTGGGTGCGTTTCTTAGATCGAGCGGTGAGGTCTTCCAAGTAGGCGAGGATGATTGCAGCCAGATCATGAAAGATGTATGTCATGGCTCGCTGGAAAGTTGCGCTGGCATTTTTTAAGCCAAAAGGCATGACACAATATGCAAAAGTACCCCACGGGGTAATGAATGCAGTTTTGTACTGATCAGTTGGGTGGATTTGAATTTGGTTATAGCCAGAGAAACCGTCCATAAAGGAGAGAGCCTCGTGGCCGGCGCAGTCGTCGATAATTTGATCGATGAAAGGCGTTGGGAAGTTGTCTTTTGGACATGCATTGTTGAGATCGCGAAAATCAGTGCAAACGCGAATAGATCCTTGTTTTTTGTCGACGGGTACAGGGTTGGAAACCCATGAATTATAAGCGATGGGGTAAATGAATCCATCCGTACACAATTTTTCAATTTCGGCTTTGATATCCGCGACCTTGGATGGGTGTAGCAGTCGTTGTTTCTGGCGAACTGGTGTGATGTCAGGCCAGGTGTCGATGCGATGTTCGATGATAGAGGGGTCAAGGCCAGGCATCTCCGTGTATGACCAGGCGAAGATATCCCTATATTCCTGGAAGAGGGATTTGTATGCGGCGATTTCCTGAGGAGTGCAAGCAGCTCTAATGATGATTTTTTCGACAATGCCCGGTTTAATGGAAATGTCAATTTTGATGGTGGGGGAAATGTTAGCCAAATTACCTTCTTCAAAAGCATTGAGTGCAGGTATAGGATTGTTGAACCAATCAAAAGTCCCTGATGGGATAAAATCTTTGGTTTCGACCGCATAAATGGGATTGTGGCTAGGAGGCATGAGGGCTTCCTGCGGAAGGAAGAGAGCACGATGATGTAGTGCATCCCAGGGAGAGTCCGGGCATTGTATCTCTTCCAGTATTTCTTCAACGCATTGGAAATGGCGGGAATATAATGGATTGTGAGGAGTGATCTCAGTGGCAAGGTGATTGCCCCCTGCTGAAGAAACATAGCGGGTATCGCTAGGAGAGGGTGAGGGTTCACTTGACATAAACCATATATTGAGGTACTGAGGGGTACCTGTAGTGGTGGGATGGAGAGTCTCCACAGGGGAATGAGCAGGAGAGTTGGGTGGGTTACGGGGTAACTCCTCAGATATGTCATCTAAGAACCAAGGAGGCGTTGGGAGTGCCTCGGGTTCGGGTGAAATGACATGAAGATCATCGAATGGTGAAGTGATGTCAATGATTGCCTTTGCAGGTTGGTGGTGCAGAGCTAATTGACGTCGTCGATATTCCAGGATCATAGGACACTGGTATGTAAAATGTTCTAATGAATCGCAAAGAGAGCAAGGGCATCTCATGCGTTCATTCACTGAAGTAGTGACATAGCGAATGTCGGTGAGAGTTGTTGTGGAGCACGTAGCAGGGCGTGGGTTGTTCTGACAGTCTTGGCTTATGATAGCTAATGCCTGTCGGAAACGAGGCAGTGTTGGACAATGATGGGTGTAATGGCCATACTCAGAACAGATGGCACATGCGAATTTGGTCCTCAACCCTTTACTACTGGAAGGTTGAGTGGTAGCAGTGGTAATGGGTGGTGTGGGGGTGGGATTGGGGGGAATAAAATTCCATAATTCCGGTAGTGATGGGAAATTGTTGGTTTGGTGACCCTCTTTGTCACACAATGCGCAGGGTGGTGGGATGCGCAGACGAAGTGGAGCTGTGGGATCCTTCTTCTTTTTCCTGCCCCCAGCGGTAGCAGGGAGGGTAGGGAGTATGGGGGTAGTGGGGGTAGTGGGAGTGAGGACAGGAATCATCATGGGGAGTCCTTCCTGTGGGCAAGGGACCATCTCAGGTGGATGTAAGTACCACACTAGGATTGCTAACACCATATTGGGTAGTCTGAGCATTGCGGTTACCTGGAAAGCTTCTATACCGGGTGGAGGGTAAAAGAAGGGAATTTGAGTGAGGGGTCGGGGAACTGTCTCCCAAATAGGATTAGGCCCTTGAGGGGGTGTGGGTTCGTGGACTGTGAGGGTCGACGAGTTCGCAGGAGGCTCCTGTGGGAGTGATGTTGCGACTGTTGAGACGTCAGGAATGACTAAAGCCTCCTGAGGAGGATGAGTATCCTCTGAGTGAGTTGCGTTAGAGGATACGACGCATACGTGATTAGGGGGAAGGAGTGGTGGTGCTCCATGGTACGTCCCTAACAAGGATGGATCTTTGAAAATACCAGGACCCATCTCAACGAGTGGATATATGTCTTTGTTGGTGGGAATAAGAGGAAGAATGTTATCGAGATTGGCAGATGGATTTGGCTCGTAATGTGAGACTTGGTCAATGGTTACAATCTTCCCATTGTGGGGGAACATGATTGTCCTAAAGACTGATGATGCCACTGCCTTCATAGCATACATGTAGCTACGTCCAAGAAAGATATTATAATCGAGCTGAGCGTCGATAACTTCGATGTCAATGAGGATAGTTTTGCCCCCGAGTTCCACGGGGACATTTTGGAAGAGCCCTTCAGGAGATGATGGTTGTCTGTCATAATCTCGTAATGTGATGGCAGAAGGTATGATTTCTGGGGAACCAAGTTTTTTCCATACTGTTTTGGACATGATGCATGTAGATGCCCCTTCATCGATGATACATCGATGGACAGTGATGTTTCGTATTTTTACTGGTATTTGAATAGCAACTGCGGCGGGAAGACGCGGTTCACAACTATCAAGGTCAAAGGTGATGAGTCGAGTATCAGCAGGGTCGACTGCCCCCAAGGTAGAAAGTAGTGATATCCGCTGCGTAGGGCAAGTCTGGAGGACTTCCAAAACTGACATGGCAGTTGGGGATTGTGCTAAGTCATCTACCAAGCTGTAGTTATGTGCTGCCCTAGCCTGTGGATTGTGAACATTCCTGCGCAAAGGGATGCGAGGGATGTGTAATGGTGGTTCGGCCGAAGGGCGAGGGATCATCAACGGGGGTCCTGTTGGTGTAGGGTTTGTCTCTGAAGAGATGGGATTAGACTCAGCTGTTGTAGGATACTGACGATTGTGTGTTTTCAAAAGAATTTCTTCCTCACTGGTGAGGAGAATCGTTCGCTCTACTGGATTGTTGGGGTTGTGGTATTGGCCCACCTGGGGTGGGGGATGCTGCGTGTCCTGCTAGGTGTTTATGACACCTTGATGTGGGATAGGATTTTGCAGCACGGCGGGAGGGGGTTGTTGTGCATATTGTTGTTGTGCCTGTTGCGGGGCAGGTTGCGCAGGAGACGGGGGAAGACTCCCAGAGTCTTTCAATCTTTTGAAATCAGGGATCTGGGGGAAATGGTGGGTGTAATGACTGAACACGCCACAAAGAGAACAAGGGTGGATGGTTTTAACATTATTCCTCCCTTGGCGTTTGTTTTTATTGCCCCCTTGGGGGTTTTGGTTCCCTTGGTTCTGGTTGCCCCCAATGGGTTGATGTTGTGGGGGTTGATTCCCGCCTTGACCCGGGTTATTGTTATTCATGTTCCTTCCTTTCCTCTTGGTATTGTTTGAGGGATGAGTTGGATTGGTTGTGTTCAATTGTTCAAAATTTTGGTATTTTTGAGCAGCAGAGGGTTGAACAAAATTTATCCCCGTGTAAGGATGTGGGGGAGCCATGGGTTGTGAAGGACCGGGAAAGGGAAAGTAGGGATTTTGTGGTGGTACCATTCCATAAGGTACATAGGAAGGCGCAGTGCTTTCACTAGTACTATAAGCTGATGTGGAGGGAGTACTACTGGTGGTTGGAGGAGGTGGATGTATGGGAGGTGCCGGTAGTGGTCCACTAATGGGTGGAGGTATAGCAACAGAATACGGTTGTTGATAAGGGGGTGGGGGGTAATAAGAAGTGCCCCCATATGTTGGTGGGTATTGAGGTGTCCCATACATCGGTGGTGGTTGGGGTTGTGGACCATGGTGTGTGGTGGCACCTATTAGTCCGTCTGCTGAGTGAGACATCCCAGGTTTGTCTTGACCAAATGGCACAGGTTTTGGTAGATCAGGCAGTACCATGTATAAGTACCCTGACTATGCATAGATGAGGTCATATTGTTGAGCCTTGCTGATGGCTTCCTCTTCAGATTCAGGGAAGGTGGAAGTGACATCCTTTCCAAGGAGAGCGACAAGTGATCTAAGAAACCAATCAAGGCATTGTTGCTTGGTGGTTTCTGCTTTACACAAACTACGTCGCCTACGCCACTCATGAATGTGGTCAGCGATGTGGGTGTCTGAGGTCTGTTTGAAGTTAGACAGTAGTTCTAGACCGTTGTCATGGAGGATGGGTAATTGGAAGAAAGTTAAGAACGCTTTGGCCAATGACTCAAAGGTTGTGTGGGACCCTGATTTTTCTTCAACATACCATTTGGCTGATGGGCCAGTAAGTGTGCGTTGAAAAAGTTGTGGTCTGATAGAGTCATCCATGATGATATTGGAAGAACACCATAGACGAAAAGTCATGACATGATTGGTGGGGTCATCCCCTGCCTTCCCTTCAAACTTTGGTATGTCTGAAGGAAGTTTGGTTGGCATTGCAGGCCATGTGGCGTCATGCAATATAGGATCATTGGTAAGCTTGGTGAGATCTGAAATGTTGAGAGAGGCCAAGTATGGCATCTGTAGTGGGGGTGGAGGGTTAGCTCCGGCCATAGTGTGTTTTGAACCTGACCCTTGATGGGGACTAGGTGGGTTGGTGCTCCCTCCTTGAGAGGAAGTGGGTCCCCCGCTTCCGTGCAAAGGAGAGAGAGTGAATGTATGACCTTGGGAAGTGGACCCAAGTAAGGTAGAACCAAGCAAAGTTGATCCTAAGATGGTAGCACTCACAAGAGT
This sequence comes from Picea engelmannii, assembly GCA_009831015.1. Lineage (NCBI taxonomy): Eukaryota > Viridiplantae > Streptophyta > Pinopsida > Pinales > Pinaceae > Picea > Picea engelmannii. The sequence goes on along the minus strand of ML808151.1, from coordinate 90,855 downwards.
GTGTGAAGGAGGTATCGTTGAACGAGTACGACCAGATACTCCCCCTAAGATAGGAGGAAGGTTGAGCAAGCGTCGTGAATGATGAGGGTTCTATGGTTCCTCTATGATGTCAGACTAGTTGTGTGCAATGTGTGCAAAAGTGGTGAGAGAAATATAGAAACAAGGGCCTTTGTTGTGATTGTCTACACAATATATATATCAAAGTCAAACTGTAATCAGATGTGCATCATACATAAATGAGAAATAAGCATATATGTGGGTAGAAGGGTTTTGTCCGTGTGGGGGAATCAAAAGAAAGAAAATGCTCGTGTCCTAAGAGATGTAACGTCCTTCCTCTCAAATAGCACTATACCTTCCAATAGCTCTCAACAGTGGGGTCTGAAGTCACCGGAAGAGACACTAGTGAAGGATGAAATAACTGGTTATAATGAGGGGTAGAGGGGGCAATATCCCAAAAGAGCTGGCGATACTTCCCAATAGCCACACAAAATCCAATCAGGGTGCGATTGCAGCCCACAATCGCCACCTGGGTAGATGTCCTAAAATTGGCCACTAGGTACCTCGGTCCAAGCGCAGCATTTAGATTTTCGGCCTAAGAAATGGGTCACGGGCTGGATCCCGTCCAAGAGGTGGGTGCCTCAAGGGGGGATGCACAGAACAACCAGACCTCGGCCTTCGACCCTTCATGGGTATCTCCCTGCCTTATGGTGATTGGAACGCTGGACTTGGAGGATTTGACGTTCCCTATTTGTCAACTTCTATGTTTGAAAATGCGAGAACTAGATAACGGGGGGTTATTTGGATGCCTACCCCCGAAATCCTACCTAGACTAAAATTTTCTTTTGGCACCTCCTGTGGAGGACAACTTAGTGAGTTGTTTAGAAAGATTTTAGATGAAGTTGTTTTGTGAGGCTGGGGGTGAAAACCAACCTCGTTTAATTAAAAGTGGGAGTGGATAGTCTTATCCAGAAAAGATGGGGTGTTTTCAGAATCCCTTTTGAGGAGACCTACTTAGACCACCACGTTTCGAGATGAGGCTATGTGAGTGAGAAAGTGGCTTTTGTGTGTGAGTGAAAGTGTACCAAATTTTATTTATTTAGATGTCACCTTGCAGCATGTGGACTTCGCTTGGTCCTTTACAAGAGTTTGATTACCTAATTAGCTAGATGTCATTGGTACAACCTTGTGGAATTTTAAAAGCCCTAGGAACTAGCATGTGGACATGTGGTCCGTTTACTATCCTTTAACTCCCTATGTGTGAGTTAATCTAGAAAAGCATGAAACTATCCTAGATTGAACATGTGGGCATGTGTGGGCCCGTTACAAACCTTTAACTCTCCTAGTTTTTTGATCTAAGGAAGCAAAATTCCAAGCACTATCCTACTTTTGTGACATGTGGGCATGTATGGGCCCATTACAAATTTAAGATATGTTTGAAAAATGAAACTAAGAGGGGTCCCAAAAGGGCCTTTGTCCTCTCCTAAAGGTTTTTTAAATTTTTTTAAGGGAGATAAGGTCGTTTTCACAATCCTTTTCTGGTTCTCAAGATCGCTTGATGGCGCAAGAGAAGAGCATACTCAAGATTGTTACTTGCAACTTCTAGTCCCGAAATGTGAGTTTAGATGTGATTAAAAATTGATGTTCAACTTAGATTTATAAACCAAAGCAAGCCATCCACGTGGCAAAAAGAAAATAAGGGAAAATGATTTTTATCCACCTAAGTGCCTATGTTTGTTTGATTTATCCCCTTTATAAGTTGAGGGGTCTAAGTGGTGCAGTATTTAGAGCATGCATATCATCATTCTTAAGAAGGAAAATGATTTTCCCCACATCCAAGACCTTACAATGCAAAATTTTGATCAAATGGGTGCCCACTGGTGCATACACAGGCGCACAGAGTGCATGGGCGCTATCCGAATTGAGACAGAAAGCGCATGCGCGCAGAGAGAAACGGTTGAACAGGCGCATGTGTGCACGACGCGTGTCTATGGGGTGGAATAACTGCGCACCTGTGAAAAACAACCGAGAAGAAAAATCCGGATGGATTTCTCTCACTCCTCTTGTGAATTGACTGGTTAGCAGGTCAGCAGAGGCCGGTTTGTGAACCTGCAAGTTAATGAAATCAAAAGGAAAGCAAAATGAACCCAAATGAGGGAGGAATTGATACCAACTCCCCAGTATGGTTGCCAATCTGTTTGTACCCAATTTGTCACTTGGTGAGCAAATAAAGGGTGCTTACATGCCCAGTTGGGTCCTGCTAGGCATGACAGCTGTAGAGGAAAGGGTTAGAAAGAGAAACAACAAAATTATAAACAAGAAATAAATTAAAACAAACTAAAACTATGATCATATGAAAAATAAATAACAAAGACAACAAGACCAATATCACCAATGTTTTGAGCTGGTCTATTGATGAAATCCAAAGCACAATGAAGAAAGGGAATTGTGGTTCCTTCTTCCTCCAAAGGAAGGCTCTTGAGGCCCTCACAAACTTGCTCTCCTTACAATGAAAAATATGAAAATGGTGGTGAAAGAATTCCAAGCACATTCACTCAATGGAGAGGTGAATGGATCTATGAAATGATGCCTATGTGCTATTGTCAAAGAATGAGTCCTTAACAATATTAGAAGCATAACAATACATGAAATTCCTTGAGAAAATGATGGTTCTTCATGGGTTTTTATAGCATGGCATTGGGTGATTATGTAACCTCTTTGGAGTGTGAAAAGGGGCTCTTTAGGGCTCAATTAGGTCTTTGACCAGCCTACCATGTGGATTCAGCTCAGATTTGATGTCAAATCGGCTTGGGAGTTGATCCATTAGTGGTTGGGAGGCCGACCAATTTCAATAAATGCGTCGTTTAGCAGATGTGTGGGTTTTTCTCCCAACAGTTGCGCATCGTGCGCGCATGCGTGCATTGTACGTTTCTGTTACGCACATATGCGCGCGCACCCAGATTTTGTAAAGCGCCCTTCAATTTTTGGTTACTTTGTATAGTTTTTAGCCCTTTTGCAATGCTGTGAATGTGATTCAGTGCCATGAATAGCTTCATTCCTGTTTTGACGATACGGAGTTCTTGTCGCCATGTGTGGACGAAATTTCAGTGATAATAGTGGTGTTTCCTGGTTCTATGTTTTGCTCTATGGTTTCCTCATCCAGAGTTCCAGTCTTAGTTTCTATTTCTTTTTGGGTGGAGGTTTCTTCTTTTTTTTGTTTTGAGTTTCCCCTAAATCTACCTCTATGATCTTTATTTATCATGAAAACATACTAGATAAAAGAAAAACTAAGATTGGGTTTCATAGGAACCTGTGATAACAGATGTGTCGGTTCTCACCCTTCATTTCACAACTCCTCTTTCGTCAACCTGCTAACATACCACACCAAACCAAATACATTTAAGAAAATAACCAAATCAATTATCTATCTTACCTTCTAAACAGCTCCCTGGCAATGGTGCCAAAAATAACAGGCTGTTGTATTAAAGATTTTAATTACCTGAAAACACTAAATTGTCAAACCAGGGTAAGTGAACTTAGAGCCTCTACACTATATGTGCTGGTAAGATTCTAACTCCTACCTAAAGGTTATTCTGAGGAGAAAACATAAACTTACTCTTATAAACTGAATCCTAATGATTATCTTAAAACTAATCATATCTTGTCTAATTAATCAAATGGAAACAGTTCTGAGTTAAGCAAATGTATTTCTATTCCTAATCTAAAGAAATCACCCAAGGCTATCTATCATTATCTTAATCATCTAATCATCAAAATATCTATCTGAACCATAAAAGAGAGAACATTTTAAAAACCTCTTATTTAATCTGAGTATCAAGCAGTTCTAAATCTAGCAAAGGTGAAACTAATAAATGTCCTATTTTACCCTACAAGTACTAGAAGATTCCTTTAACCAAACCATAAGCTAGCTATCCTAACAAAACAAAGTAAGTCTAAACTCAAATTATCTTTAAATCATGATCAAACTGGAAACTGGAAAACAGAGCAAACCTAGACTAATCTAGGAGAAAGATTAATTGGTACTCGGTTCATTCCTCAAATTTTACAATGGTAAATAACTCATTCCAACATTCAGCGATCTACAAGATAATATCAAGCTGAGAACGAACTAAACGAAAAATGACTAAGCCAGAATTTAGCAGAGTAACTTCAAATTAAAAACTAACTCACATGCAGATTCTAGAATGAGAAATAAACTAACTATAATGTGGAAAAGAGACAGCGAATTGAACCTGTTTGTGGGCCCAACCAAGAGGTGCAATCACCCTAAAACGAAACCAGAGCTACTCAAATTATTCCATGCATAACTGTTTCATACCTCACGCTCCATAATCCATAAACAAACTCAAATCATTTCACAGAAAATGATATAACGCATAGCAAATTGTATTATCAGAAATCGCATAACATAGTATATCATAACCAACATTTCTTGAGAGCGATCTGAGTTTATATATATCCTCTCCAAAATAGTCTTGAACATTGGTGCATTTAACTAAATGAATCTTAGATCCAAAAATGACTCATAGTTAGTTGAAACTAATTTCACAGCTTCATGACACGCAGTGTCAAGAAGCGTGGATCATAAAGCATCATAATAAACAATTCTATAATTATTCTCTGAGTCATCACATTGAGTTATGACTCAATCAATCATATGAATCAGACTATCATTCCAATCTGGCAATGTCGTGCAAGTCTTTGACATCTCCACTAAGTGCAAGCTAGTACCTGGTACTGATAAATATGTTTCAAGGAAACAAGTACCTAACTCATGTCACGTTAGTATCAATATTAGTTTAAGGTATCAAAATACATTAAAAATAACTTGAATCATATGAATACCTTAAATAGCTCCATTTAGGGAAAAATGTTGTAAAATGTGTCATGGTAAGGCCAGAAGGAAATGATACCGGATATGAAATGGGGGTATATCTGACATGATGTAGGCAAAAATATGGTCAAAATTGGAGACTAACAATACCTCATCTTTGAAGGGCTTGATGTTGTATGGAATTCGACATTGTTGGCTAATGCGGAGATCGCTTCCTTGGTGGAGCCATCCAATGGTGTAGTGTTGTGGGTGTGGTGTTGTCGGCAAGGCTAGCCGCTTGACAACCTCTGTTGAGATGAGGTTCTTTTGGCTATCGCTATCAACGATGAAGTGCAGCGGGGTGCCTTTTACCCATATTTGTGAATGGAAGAGGTTCTCTCCTTCCTATGGCTCGTATGGTTCACTAGGTTGGAGCTTGGTGGTAGCAACGGTGGAACTGGGTTCCACATCAATGATCTATCTTCCCATTTCTGGTTCTGACTCAGAGTCATAACTTGCATCTGATTCATAGGCTTTCACTTCGGCCACCAGCGACTGCTTTGAGCGACAGTCAGCAGTGTTATTCCAAGGGCTCTTATGGAATTTGCACCACTTCCCAGAATCTTTCTTTGACTTTCTAATGTCCTTCATTACTTTCGGCTTGGACCGGTTGCCCTAATACTATCCATATTTTCTCTGTTCTTTGTTCTATGGGTTGGGGATGCCCTTTCCTGGATTTTTCTATGTGGGGTTCCCAGGCCCAAATTTCCACGTCTTTTGTTTGAGCTTCTGATCAATTTTGACGACATATCAGTAGTTTGTGCCCAAGGATGAGGTGTCCAAAAATTCCATTTTGTTTTGGATGTATCTATGCATAGCACCATGATACTTGAGCACCAGATGTCACTCTAAATCTTTGATACCCAACTTGGTGTGCAAAGCATGGAAGATATTTGTGAACTCTAGCATTGCTTGGTCTCTTTCTTACCTCAGTGTGGTCCATTTGGTATACAAGTCGTCATAACTTCCGAAAAGATAGTATTGTTAATAGTATCCCTAAAGGATTCCCAGGTGCTCGTGACTGTAAATAATGAGGATTCCTATGTTTCCTTTTTCTCACAGAAATTTTTCCACCAATCTTTGACATGGGGAACAGTTTTGAGGAGCCCAAAAGTAATATTTTCTCTATTCAAAAAGTTATGGATAGAAAAATACCCTTCTAGTAGATTCAACCACTTGTCTACAGCATCTGCATCTATCTGACGTTCAAATATAGGAATATCAAAGTTTATTTGTACCTTGAAGGGGGCAATGCCTCCACTTGAGGAATATGCGTCGCATGTTGGTAGTCGTCGAAGGATTTTCACGAAAGTATCCATCATCTCGTTCCTCTATTGCATGAGGGCTTCCTCAAGCAACATTTTGAAAGGATCTCTTGTCCCATCATCTTTATTTTATCCTACCATGAGAGGTCGCTTGGGTGTGTGAGAGTTTTTGTCCTCAAGAGAAACAAGCTCGAGACCTAATTCTTTGTACCCTGACCTCGTTGGGGACATGCATTAAGACAACAAGGAGTAGACCACTTTGATACCACTGATACAGATTTTATGAGAAAAATTAAATGAATACAGATTATTAAAATATGCTTAACACAAAATAATAGAGATACAGTAAAACTGGTTTTGTATTCAATAAGGAAATTATAAGCTAAAACTGTAAAATGCAATGAAAAACAAGCTTGTTGGAATGGTGGCAGATTATCTTTGAGAAGAGATGTGACGGTTGTGCTCATTCGAAAGAAGATGGTTACAATGAGGCTCTGAAGGCCTTTTATAATAAACAAAAATATCAAAAACCCTAGACATCCAAAAACCTAACCCTGGGAGATGAAGCGCCAAAAGTCATGTGGACCCCGTTTGGGTAAGTTAGTACATCAACTTCCTGGGGTCGTAACTTTTGCATACGATCTTCGTTTTAGGCGCACGATAGCTTGTTGGAAAGGTTTAACCGATAAAAAAAAATTATTACTGGCTCAGGTCAGTGCCTTTGGCAATCACCTGGGCCCCAAATCCCCAAAAGATGTTGTTTAGGGCCTCAAAATGGCCCTAGAAGTTTGAACCTGAAAAACTGTCAAAAAACTGCCAAGGTGGAAAACTATTTTCTGAGCCAATGGAATAGGTGGTTGGCCACCGATATCCACCTGGATAATTTACTTTGTGAAAGGGGGAAATATTAGGGTTGTTGACCCATAATCTTGTGTTTTACTCCTTAATTTTTGGATAAGTCACCTTAGTGACATTTGTATAAATAGAGATCATAAGATCTAATTTTTAACATAACTCTCCCTCATTGTGAGAGGACTTCGTATGAAATTTTTTCTATACTTGGCTCTTTTATCTCTTATACACTTGTTTATGGATATATTTATGAATGGTTAATGGAGGAAGTTATGCACTAGCCTTGGAAGGCTTATCCCTTGCTATTGTGGTGGATTGTCTTGGCATTTTTCCTTGAATTGGTATGGTTTTTTCTTTCATGATATCTTTTGTTTCAATTCAAGGTTATTGTGCTAGGAACTAGGTGGAAAGTATAAGGTCATACACCCCCATCATAGTCTTCATCACTTTATACTTCATCTTAATGGTTTAACAAGGGTTTTCTAAGAGAAGTATAAGGGCATACACCCTCTTAGCTTAAACCCTAGCTAGAGAAACTTGCCTTGGGAAGTAAAAGGGATTACACTCCCAAAAAGGTAGATTCTCTAGATTTTTCTTTTCATGACCCCATTAACCCAATAGTAAAGGCATTATTCATTTATTATTGCATTGGAGAAATAAATTATTGCATTGGGAAACATGATTTTCAATCATTTTTACTTCTTGCAAAATGCATTGTATTCCTTCTGCCTTGGGCACCTCACAGTCACTAGTAAATCCCCATCAAGGGGATACTTCTTGTTGATGTTACAAAATTGCATCTTCATCCATTAGGGCTGCAGAAACCCTAACTCTTTTTCTTGAATAACTCTCTTATCAACCATTGGATTTTGCTCAAAGTTTGCACACTTACTCTCTGTTGTAACCTAGGTCTACACCCCTGCCCTTTCCCTCCTTTACCCTATACATCCATCAAGTATATTTTTTGTTTTTTGTTTGCTAAGTTTATTCTCCATGATTTAATGACTCGATGTCAATGGCCCCTACCGGTCTTTATTTACTTTGCATTTTTGTCTTGCTTTCTTGAAAGGTGATTACATGTTTTTTGTTTATTTTAAAACATATGTCTCATGCTTACCATTGATTATGCAGGTCGACCAAGTCCTTTATATGCATAGGAAACATCCAAAAGAAAGACGCAACAATCCAGAGAAATGGATTTCGGGCTTAGGTTATAAGCAAAAGACAAATTAAAATTTTTGATGGTCTAGATCCGACAATAAATTAAGATCAACGACTCTTGTGCATTCAGAGCTTCAAAATCACGAGGGGTTTAAACCACAAAGAAATATGTAGTATTACTCTGGGACTTCGGCATTTGGGCATCCAAACTTGTTAGTTTTTCAATCCTAAAAATCCCTGAAGTGTTGGAGCCCCGAATTGTCGAGGTGCATCCTCACTGCCACATCACTTCATAAGTTCGGTCATCTAGGAGATTTTGATCCAGAACAAACACAGAGCCCCGATTACTAGAACTGTTTGAGTGTCGAAGTCTTTTTTAGCTAATGTTTCATATGCCACATGTCAATTGATTTCAAATGACACGTGGCACAAATTTATGGTACTTTGGCTACATCATCTTCATTATTTCAAGTGACATGTGTCACTCTCATTTTTATGACACGTCATCAATTGTGACAATAGGATTCCATGTCACTCTGGGAGAATTTAATCCAGAGAAAACAGAGTTACCCGGAGCCCTGAATTGATGAAGTGCCAGAGCCCCTTTCTCATAAACTATTTTTCAGCTCACATCATATGCCACCTTTCGATTGATTTCAGATGACACGTGGCACTCATTTCAGGCTGCCATGTCACTCCATGATGGTCACTCCGAGATATTTTAATTTAGAGAAAACAGAGTTCCCCTGAGCTTCGAACATCGAATTGTCAAAGTGGCTTCCACGTCACTCTGCGACATTGTCACTGCAGAATATTTTCATCCAAAGAAAATATGGTTCCCTGAATTGTTAGAGTGTCGAAGGGCCAAAGCACCTAAAGTCCTAAAATATTAAAATGATTAAAGTCTTAGTCTCTGGTGTATTTTCTTATCGATAAGCATTGGTTAATGACTTCACGAGTTCGGTCATTCAGGAGATATTTATACTCTTCATTCAAAATATCTCGAAGGCCAAATTGTCAAAGTGGCTTATCCTCATTGATCCCCTGCATTAAATTATTCTTTAAACAGAGAAAGACAAGAAGAAAGGTTCAGTTATGGTCAAGACAAAAAATCTTGATGACAGTCAACAGGTGCATAAACTAAAGCTACAGGTCCAGTCCTTGCAACACCATAATCAGGAATTGGAGAAACTATACTCCAAGTTGAAGAAGAAATATCAAAGAATCCAAAAGAAGCACCATAAGACTTGATGCTTTCTAAAGGAGATAATTTGAAAAAAATTCCAACACACCCAGTTGTCTCCCAATTGCCTCTAGCAACGCACATGTACACCTCTACTCGACTCAGAATATAGTTCTATAAGTCCTATTTAGTTCTGTCAAAGACTCAGTTCGATTCAGCATATGCATCAGTTTGGTTTATGATTAGCAACAGTTTTAGTTATTTAAGTTCAAGACTCGTTTAGATTAAGGCATCATAACTGGTCATTTGTGTGTGATATGAACCACTTCTTTTTTATTAAGTCAAGCTCGAAGTATACCTTAATATACTCCATCATTTGTTTTAGCTAAGTTAATAATTTGTTTTACAACTGGTAGTGTAGAGTTAAGCCTGAGTCCTAGATGAACGAGAGCCACTGCAACATTGATAAATATGCATTTTTTGTATGTTTTGATGGTTCAATTTTTGGGAAAAGAAGACCAATACATCAAACTGGTTGAACCTATTCTATGCATGGATTAAATCTCTCTACCTGGTGAATATACTCTTGATGACAATGTTTTTGTCCAAATCCACATGTGTTTTTATCTTATCTTGAATGCAGTTTTTTTATTGTGTGAAGTACATTTCATTTCCTTCAGCTACTATATAACTTGTCTTTACTGATATGCAACCTGTAAAACATCTAATGATTTGGTGAAGGTTTGTTTTCTATTGCAACCTGAGGGAGTAATTATGTTTTTGATACATGTTTAATGTCTTGAAATGTTATTTTAAGTATTAAACTTCTTGCAGCAGAGTATGCATTGAATGGTTTGTTGTTTCCTTGTCTTATATCCTCTATTATCACACTTGTCTGAGATTTGTGTGCCACCAGCCAAGGAGGACCCTCATCCATATCATTTTTCCAACACAACTGTTAGAAAAATAGGATCGCGGAGCAATAAAATAAAACAAATGCGGAAATAAAACACAAAAGATACACAATACAATAGAGACACAGATATGTGTGGTTCACCCAGTGTGGGCTACATCCACCAGAGAAATTTCCAGGTCCTTCCTTTATTATTATCCATCAAATGAAGGGATACAACCTACAATAAACCCGTTGTAACTTCCTCTTCTTTCTCACACAATCTCCTCTCTAAGAATACAATATTCGATAACTTCCTTAGCCGCAATACATTTCCCTCATAAAAGAGGGTTTCCTTCTAGGGAAAAAAACCCTAACATAATTTATACTGTTAGATCTGGGACCTTATAATGAACAGTCTATATTTACAATGAAATTGCAATATACATTTACAAGACAATTTTTCCTTCAAGAGCCTGCTTGCCCCCGGACCCCACAGAGGGGGTAACCCCCCTCTTCACTCCCCCACGTGGAAGAGTGTACATTATTCTGGGGTGTAAAGCCTTCATGGGGTATAAACACGGCTGAAAACAAAGACCTATGAATCTGGAAGATAATCAAGCTCCACAACCAACAATCTCCCACTTGGAGACTGATCTCAACAACTCCATTGATGTTGTATCTGCTAGACTATGAACCTTCTTGGAAATGGAAAATTTATCATCTTCACCTTCATGCTTGAAGACCAACTGAAACTGATCAAGAACTCAGTTTCTCTCTGGTTACTCCCTTTGTTAACATGTCTGCAGGATTATGGCTAGTGTGTATCTTTTCCAACTTCAAATGTCCATATTCCAAGATGGATCGTATGAAATGGTACCTCAATTGTATATGCTTAGTCTTCGAATGGAAGGTTGAGTTTTTTGGAAGCTGAATGGAACTCTCACTATCACATTACAACCTGCTATTCTCCTTCTTCTTTCCCAATTCCTCCATAAACCTCTGTAACCAAATCAATTCTTTACTAGCCTCTATAGCAGCAACTGCCAACATACTATGCTTTTGTTGTTGAAAGTGCAACAACCTTTTGTAGTTTCGAAATCCAACTTACTGGTGTTCCACCTATAGTAAACACATACCATGTGGTGCTTCTCCTACTATCTTTATCACCTGCCATATCAGAGTCAACATATCCCTGTAGAACAATGTCTGGACCTCCAAGACATAATGCTTGAGTAGCAGTACCTCTCAAATACCTGAGAATCCACTTTACTTCCTCCTAATGTTATTTACCTGGATTTTTCATATACATGCTCACAACTCCCATCGCATGTGCAATATCTGGTCTTGTACAAACCATCACATACATCAAGCTGCCAACTGTTGATGAATAAGGGACCCTGGACATGTATTCTATCTCCTCTTGTGTCTTGGGACACATTTCCTTAGTTAATTTGAAATGGTTGGACAAAGGTGTACTAATGTAATGATCCCAAGCTAAATTCTTTCTTGGAATCACTAACTACTACTAATTTATACAAGATTCATCAACACATGGAGATCACAATATATTCAAGATGTATAAGCACAAGCAAAGATCTGACCTTTTTATTATGAGCAATGTAAGATCAATACAATAGATGGTCGATCTGGTATAAACCTCAGATGGTCGTACAAGCAATAGATATGAGCTGCTACAAAATGCTCCCGACAATACAAAATAAGCCTCCAAAGGCTAGATATACAATGAAGACTGAATCAAGCAGATCTGAGAAGTACTAATGCTCAACCTCCAAGATGGAAAGTGCCACATCCTGCTAGAATGTTGAAGCGCTCAATAATTCTTCCCTACTACCAAAAGTGTCCAATCATCCCGAGAAATATGCCAAATGATAGATCGGGCAACTGTAAGGACAACCCAGATGTCCAAATTCCCAAATCCACTCTCAAACTCCATAGATCTGAATTCCTCCCTGAATGGTGTGCCCCACTGGATGACTGAAACCCTATATGGTTGGGCCCTGATGAAGGAAGCCTCCAAATGCTCTGAAACTCTCCAAGAATATAGATCAGGCTATGAGAATCCCGTGGGAGAAGTTTCGGACTCAGATCTCAAGTAGATCTCCCTAGATCTGAGTTTTACTGAATCACAGGACGTCCCTTATGGCTCCAAGACGTCCCAATGATCAGGGAAATCCTGTCTTTGACCCCAATGGTATGAAGTTTAGAAGAGGGAACATAATTCAACAAATTTATAGTGTTTTGGGCCCATTCTGAGGGCTTGTTTTCCAGTGTTTCATTTACAATTGTACACCTGCTTCGGGCAGTGATATCCATGTTGTCTTTATCATTTATAAAATTTAAATACACCCTGAACTTAACAGCTTCAGAAGCAATAGCATCCCAGATTATATGTTTATCTCCTTGCAACAAAACTTTTCCTTTCAATCTCATCTTTATCTTGTTCACCCTTTCTTGCAAATCTTTATTTTCCTTTTGGAATTGGGCCGTATTTTCATCCTTCATTCTCATCTCTTGTTGCAAATTTTCTATGGCCACCTTAAGGCTCTTGATTTCTCTTGTCTTGAATATTACTTGGGACATAGCTTGGACAATATCTTCAGTGTTTGAATCAGCTCCTACTGCACTAGGTATAGTTGCAACCTTGTTCGATACTTCTACCTGTCCTTGTGACCAATTCTCTTTTTCCTTTTCCAGTTGCAATACTTTAGCTTTGTAGTTTAGTGCTTCCTGTCTAAATGTCTCTTTTTCTTGTTCTAGAACAATCAACTCTATTGTCTGTGGATGTTCTGTGGCAGAGATTTTCAACTTCTTTTTCATGCTTTGAATCATTTTTTCTTTCTCATCTAAGGAAGCTTTTATTCCTTGAGGGCCTTCAGATTCCAATCTTTTGACCTGGGTCTATCAAGCTCTGATTCAACTGTCCATCCAATTTAATTGCTTGGGTTGTCAATCTCAAAACCCTCAAACTCAAACTCAGGTAGTCTGAATATAGCATGTCACTGGAGTTTCTGTGGAAATTTACCTTGTCTGGGGCACAGATATTTTCATAATGTGGCTTGATTTCTGACACTTTATCCTCATCTTCCACTACTATGTTAAGTGCCTTCCTTTCTACATCCCTAACTGAAAACATGGAAGATTTATGCAGGGATGTTTTCTCTACTTCAGACAACAAATCTCTTATTTCACTCATGGCCTGATTTCCTTTCACGAAATATTGTTTAGCTAGATCTTCTTTGGATTGGTAGACCGCTCTAGGTGCTTTGTTAAAGATATTTTTTTTGTTGCTGAAATCTCTTGAGCTGCTTTCACCTTGTGGTGTGCTCTCTATATTAGCTCCTTCATTTTTGCTTCTACTCTCTACCATTTCCATGCTCATTTTCACTTTAGGTTCTTGAGAAAAAATTTCTAACCACTGGTGCCCAGGGCCTCTAAGTTGCTCCTTTTGTTATAAACACTCATCTTGGGAGATTTAATAATCAACTTTAAAGAATTTTTCTACGTCTAGATCTGTTGTGGGGCTAACTCTATCTGTTGTGTCTGATCAAGCTGTAAAATGACTTCCATATCTACACAGGTCTCCAGATTTTCCATTTTATCAAATCCTTCAACATGCTCATGCTCATAGGGGCCTTGTTTGCTCATCAATATTATTTTAGATATGAACTGTAGTGAATCATATTTCCTCCCTTGTAACTATACAAATCTGAATTCATTGACCTTGGCCTGGATATGAGGAAAACATGATATAGTCTTTACAACAAAGGGTCCTATTATGAAAGGAAACTTTAAGTTAGATGCTTTGTGCATTTTCAAAAAATATTCTATTTCTGAGATGATTCTTTGTGTAATGATCCCAA
>ML808151.1:47989-65964 GCA_009831015.1 Picea engelmannii | reverse complement strand
CAGAGGGGGTAACCCCCCTCTGCACTCCCCTGCGTGGAAGAGTATACATTATTCTGGGGTGTAAAGTCTTCATGGGGTATAAACACAGCTAAAAACAAAGACCTTTGAATCTGGAATATAATCAGGCTCCACAACCAACAACAACCATGTTACTGTCTTGGTAAACCAACCCTCCAACTGACCAACAAAATCAAATAACCAAAAAAACAACCATTCCAAAACTTGAGGTGGCCTAGCTTTTCCCTTTAGCAGACATGTGTAGACTTTAGGACCAACATCGTCTGGTGTCGTTGCTTGGGAACGAAGTAATAAAACATCATTCAAGATCCTGAGGGCAGGTAAACAAAAATTACTATGACTGCCCCTAAAACCTATCACTACCAGTGGCCCCTTTTAGTGACGAGGATTAGATTTCATAGGTGAGATAAATCCACCCTCCAATGGGCAACACAAGTGGATCATCACTTCCATTGACTACTTTACCAAATGGATCAAGGTTGTGCCCACTAGGAACACTACTAACAAGGTGATTATGAATTTTTTGGAAGACAATATCTTTTCCAGGTTCGGCTGCACTAGAAATATTATAACAAACAATGCCTAGGCATTCAAGTTCAAAGCCATGATTGTCTTATGTGCCAGCCATAACATCGCCTTGACACATTCCACACCCTATTATCCTCAGAGGAATGGGATGGTCGAATCATCAAACAAGACTCTCATCAGGATCATTAAGAAATTTTTGACTAAAAACAAGAAATCTTGAGACTCTAAACTCAAGTATGCCTTGTGGGATGATAGGATCAGCACCAAGAGATCCTTGGGAACCTCGCCATTTCATCTAGTCTATGGGATAGATGTTGTATTCCCTACTCAACTCGTCCTACCAGTTCTAAAATTCCTACAGAAAGACATTGAGGAGCCAAATGACATCCAGAGGAGAATATTTCAGATTATAGAGGTTCAACAAACAAGAGAAGCACTAAATCAAATAATTAAGGCATACTAGAGAAAGATCAAGTCATCTTTTGACAAGAAAACCAAGAAGGCGACCTGGTCTTGAGGTGGGATGCCATAAGGGATGATAAGTCTAAGCATGGTAAGTTCCTTTAAGGTTTGGTCCTTTGTTTGGTCCTTTTAAGGTGGTTGAGGTTCTGGACAATAATACATTTGTTTTACATAATCTGGATGATATTGAGATTTTTGGAGGCCCAGTAAATAGGTGCTTCCTAAAACATTATTTTTCTTGAAATACTGAGGGAAGTTCCCTCTTGTACCATAGCTTCTTTCCTTTTTTATTTGTATTCGATTAGTTAGTTTGTGTGTAAATAAAGACTCCATAGCCCAACAAATGCATTGGGATTAGCTTCAGTTTTGAATTTCAGGGATGCATGGTTGAGAGATAGTGAGAGATATACATGGTTGACAGATAGAAGTAGAGGTAAGTTACAACAAGTGGGAGTGAGGTTTCGAGAGGTAAGGCACTTGATCTATTGTTCTTAGAACCTCACGTGGAATTGTTATCCCCAGTTGGAGCCAATGTTGTAAACTAGGTATGCACCCCTGCCCTTTCCCTCCTTCACCATATACATCCATCAAGTCTGATTTTTATTTGTTGTTTTCTAAGTTTATTCTCCATGATTTAATGACTCGGTGTCAATGGCCCCTACTAGTATTTACTTGCTTTTCATCATTGTCTTGATTTCTTGAAAGGTGGTTACATGTTCTGGTTTGAGTTTGAAACATATGTCATCATGTTTACCATTGATTGAGCATGCAGCGGGTCAACCAAGTCCTTTATATGCACAGGGAAACATCCAAAAGAAAGACACATCAATCCAGAGAAACAGATTCCGGGCTTAGGTTATAAGCAACAGACAAATTAAAAAATTTTACGGTTGAGATCCGACAGTCAAATAATATCAATGACTCTTGTGCATTCAGAGCTTTAAAATTGTGAGGGGTTTAAACCACAAATAAATATGTAATGTTACTCTAGGACTTCGGCGTTCGGGTGTCCAAGCTTGTTAGTTTTTCAATCCTAAAAAACTTCAAAGTGTCGGAGACTCGAAGTTTTGGATCCCCGAATTGTCGAAGTGGATCCTCACTGCCACATCACTTCGTGAGCTTGGTCATCAGGGAGATTTTGATCTAGAACAAATACAGATCCCCGAAATGTTGGAGAGTCGGAGTCTTTTTTAGCTGACGTTTCATATGCCACATGTCAATTGATTTCAAATGACACATGGAACTCATTTCTGGTACTTTGGCTACGTCATCTACGCTCATGTGACACATGTCACTCTAATTTTTATGACACATCATCAATTATGAAAACAAGCTTCCGTGTCACTCTGAAATATTGTCACTATGGGAGAATTTAATCCAAAGAAAACACGGTTCCTCGGAGCCCCAAATTTTCGAAGTGTCGAAGCCACTTTCTCATAAACTATTTTTCAGTTGACGTCATATGCCACATGTCAATTGATATTAGATGACATGTGGCACTCATTTCAGGTTGTCACATCACTCCTCAAGATTTTAATTCAGAGAAAACACAGTTCCATGGAGCTCTGAATGCCAAATTTTCAAAGTGGTCGCCACGTCACTCCGTGAGATTGTCACTCCGGGATATTTTTATCCAGAGAAAACATGGTTCCCCAAATTTTCACAGCTTTAAAGTATCGAAGTGTCGAAGGGCCAGAGCACCCGAAGTCCTGAAATATTAAAATGATTAAAGTTTTAATCTCTGGTGGATTTTCTTAGCGATAAGAATTGGTCAATGACTTCATGAGTTCGGTCATTCGGGAGATAGTTATACTTTTCATTCAAAATCTCCTGAACATCGAATTTTTGAAGTGGCTTATCCTCATTGATCACCTGCATTAAAGTATTATTTAAATAGAGAAAGACAATAAGAAAGGGTCGGTTACGGTCAAGACATAAAATCTTGATGACAGTCAACGAGTGCATAAACTAAAGCTACAGGTCCAATCCTTGCAACACCATAATCAGAAATTGGAGAAACTATACTCCAAGTTGCAAAAGAAATATCAAAGACTCTAGAAGAAGCACCATAAGAATTGATGCTTTCTAAAGGAGATAATTTGAAGAAGCTACCAACACACCCATTTATCTCCCAGTGGCCTCCAGCAGTGCACATGTACACCTGTGCTAGACTCAGAATCTAGTTCTATCAGTCCTATTTAGTTCTATCAAAGACTCAATTCGATTCAGCATATGCATTAGTTTGGTTTATGATTAGCAGCAGTTTTAGTTATTTAAGTTCAAGACTCTTTTAGATTAAGGCATCATAAGTGGTCATTTGTGTGTGATATGAACCACTTCTTTTTTATTAAGTCAAGATCGAATTATACCTTAATATACTCTAGTGGTGTTTTTAGCTAAGTCAATAAGTTGTTTTACAATTGGTAGTGTAGAGTTAAGCCTCGGTCCTAGATGGACAAGAGCCTCTACAACTTTGATAAATATGCAGTTTTTGTATGTTTTGAGGGTTTGGTTTTTGGGAAAAGAAGATCAATACATCAAATTGGTTGAACCTATTCTATTCATGGATTAAATCTCTCTACCTGGTGAATATACTCTTGATGACAGTGTTTTTTTTCCAAATCTGCATGTGTTTTTATCTTATCTTGAATGCATTTTTTTAATTTGTGTGAAGTACATTTCATTTCCTTCAGCTACTATATAACTTGTCTTCACTGATATGCAACCTATAAAAAATCTAATGCATTGGTGAAGGCTTGTTTCTATTGCAACATGTGGGAGTAATTGTGTTTTTGATACATGTATAATGTCTTGAAATGATATTTTAAGTATTAAACTTCTTGCAACAGAGTATTCATTGAATGGTTCGTTGTTTCCTTCTATTCTATACTCTATTATCACACGTGTCTGTCATTTGTGTGCCACCATCCAAGAAGGACCCTCATCCATATAATTTTTCTAACACAACCATGTTACTGTCTTGGTAAAACAATCCTCCAACTAACCAACAAAATCAAATAACCAAAAAAACAACCATTCCAAAACTTGAATTGGCCTAGTTTTTCCCTTTAGCAGTCAGGTGCAGACATTAGGAACAAAACTCTCCTTGGTCAAGCACACTTTTTGGAAACATTTGAGGGGATTTCAATGGTTGATTTTCTTGCTATAATACATTGAATTTTATAGCCATAAGGTTGATATAATTTGCTGTAGACAAATGTTTACAACATCCTTGTCTTTTTTTGCTAGAATATTGGCTTTTCATCTTGAGTTTAGATAGTCTTTATCTTTTATTTTCTACTTGATCTTTAGAACTTATTGAGCATCTTATAATTCTATTCACTTGTTGATATAAACTATCATCTATTGCTGAAATTTAGGGACAGTAAGCTTAACTTGTTGATCCAACTAACATATATCATTGCAAAGTGTATTTTCTTGTGTCTCATGCAGGTACAATCATCTGGAGAAGTACTATACCTATGGGGAAGAAGTTACTTGACTTACAAGGCATCTCTTCCCACCTTTCATTGTTATAGAAATATTTGCCTCAGCCTATGCAATATTGCATAGAGGTCATTTTTCCATTTCCCTATGAAAACTTTTCATCCCTTTTTGCAAATCCCAGAGCTAAAAATACTTTTTTTCCACATGTACACACCTTGCCTACTATACAACATGTGTATAAGCAGGTTGCACCACTACAACATGCGTACATCAGGATTTACGCCCAAAAAATGAAAAATGGTGTTGGGTTTCCATGTCACAACAGGAGATCTATGATCCTTGGCCTTCCATATACTAGAAACGTTCTGACTCGGCCCTTCAGTTCCATTTGAAGGCTATAAATGGGCCAATTCCGAGCTATGGAAAAGGAGGAGAAAGAATTCAACTTTGAGAGAAAAGTTACTCTAGAGAAATTATTCACTTCATATTGAATCTACTTCCCTTTGTCCTTTAAGTCTGAACATAGTGTTCAACCCCTGAGCTCTTCCCTTATTGACTGAGAACTTCGTTGTATTTTTTCTATGAGATTGCCTTTGGTGGAGGATTGAAGTGATGGAGGCCCAGCTGGAAGGAACTTAGTTTTTCGGTTCCGAACCCTGGGGACACGAAAGTCTGTAACTTTTTCACTTTTACTGATCATATATTATTATAAATACTCTTTTCTCATCTAATTTATATCTTGAAAATATTTTAATTATTATTCCATGGGCCTATTTGTTATGTATATTAATGGATTATGCTATTGAATATGCTAACATCATATATTATCACAATATGTTTTCTTTGCTTGGTTGTTGAGGACTAGTTGCAGGTATAGTTCTTTCGGTCAAGTGTTCAACAGTGGACTTCATCGAACATTTGGACGAGGTAGGCCTTTTATCTTGTCTTTCTAGAATATTTATTTATATAGCATAATTGAGAATAGATTTGATTTCTATAGTCGTTTCCTTCTATTGTTGTTTTCCCTAGCCATAGAGAGATTTTCCTTGTAACATTCATCCCACTTAGACTTTACCTCAAAGGGATCCACTTCCATCTCTCTCCATATCCTTCTCAATCCCCCCTAAGGTCAATCGGATCAACTCCCTAGAGTAAGGTAGTCACCCTTGATGTGTGGCACCTACATCGAGGTGACATTGGGTGTAGTATTCCCAAGTTGTATCACTTACTTTGTGGTTGGGTCAGGATTTTCCCAACCTACAACTTGCACTATAAAATTTTGGCATTGTTGCCGAGGAATATTTTGAATATTCTTCGTACCCTAATGACACTTTGGTAAGTTATCCCAAATCCTTTCCCTTAGCTTACATGGCGACTCCACCTGAGGGACGTTCCGTTTCCACCTTTCTTGATGAGTTCATTTTGAAACTCATCTGGTGACTCCACCTTTCCAGAATCCTTATTTCCCCAAACCTTTTCCCCCCAGGAGGTTCAATACTTCTAAGGTTTAACAAATAAGGCCTCCTCTCAAGTCTCCTATTACTAAAACCCTTTTCCATAATACCCTTCCTCTTGCTCCAATGGTTCGCCCTTGGACAAGAGACCTTTACAAAACCCTTAACATGGCCAATATTGATCCAGATTTAGGAGCGGAATGAAATAATTAACAGAATGAATACAATAAGCACAGAGATATGGAGAACAACACAGATATCCAGTGAACAATATCTTCTATTGAATAAATGAAGTAGGTTGAAATTGTAAAACTGTAGAACTAAAACAACTTGCTCGAATGGTGGTAGTTATCTCTGAGAAGATATGTGGCTGCTACGCGCATTCATCTAAGAAGAATAATTACAATGAGGCTCCAGAGGCCTTTTTAACATTAATCATGAATTCCAAAACCCTAGACATCCAAAAAACTAACCCTGGGAGATGAAACGCCAAAAGTTGTGTGGCCCCAATGGGTAAGTTGGTACCTCAAATTCCCAGGGTCATAAATTTTACATACGAACTCTGTTTTAGGTGCATGATATCCCATTGGAAAGGTATTTTAAATAAATACACATTACGCAATCAAAATCTGACACCGTCTACATTTTGACCATGGAAAGACAAAAAAAAACATTGTTTAGGGCCCCAAAATGACCCTAGAAGTACAGAAAGATGTGCTGACATGAAAACATCCAAAATAATACATTTGGATTGGGTGGGTGGCCAACAGTCTCCACCTAGAATATGTGTAGGGATTCAGATAGCCCAGGAAGTGTAGAACCCACAATTACAAAGAAGTACAGAAGAACGTGTTGAATTAAAAAATGTAAAGAGGAGTTAGTTGGAAGAGGTGGGTGGCCACCAATATCCACCTAGATCAGTCCTCCCCCCTTAGGAAGCAATGTTCTCCATTGCATTGAGTTCCCCCATCAGTTGAGGAAAATTTTGTTGAATTTAGCCCCGGGTGAGCCACTTTCCTTGGTGTAGGAGTTTCCCTGCCTTAACAACCCAATAAAGATGGATCCTTTGTTGGTGAGTTCCCTTGACCTATGTGTCCACTATCTGATAATTGCATGCATGTTCCATGCAATCATGGTTGAGCTCTGTTCGTGTTAGTTGTTATGCGATCTCTGAGGTGTCCAATAATGGTGGAAAATATGGTCGAAGCAGGTCCACATTGAACATTGGGTGCAAGCAAATGAAGGGTGGAGTGTTGAGCTCAAAATCATTTCTACCCACAACCTTGGTAATAGTGTAAGGCCCATAGAGAAGTGGGTGGAGATTCCTATGGGGCCCTGTAAGATGCTCTTTCTGAAAAATCTAAACAAACCTTGTCTCCCACCTAAAACTAGTGTGGTAGCTTGTGTTGATCATGGTGCTACTTGTACTTAGCATTGGCTTTATGAAAAATCTTATGGACCTGTTAGTGGATGTGTTAAATCCTCTCAATGAATTTGGTGACTTTGTCGGTCTCAGACTGAACAAGGGAATATTTTTTTTTGTGGTTGCAAGAGGTAGTGCAACATCAATGGGACCCAAGGGTTGGAATCCCAACCCCACCTAAAATGGGATATGGCTAGTGGAGCTATGGAGATCCATGATGTAACTATGTTGAACATAGGGAAGACTCTCATCCCATGTACGTGAATGCTTAGAGTTGTACATGTGCAGGATGTGCATAATCATTTGATTGGTGACCTCTGTTTGGACGTTAGTTTAGGGGTGGAAAGCAGTGGATTTAGTGAGATTGGTGTCCAACATTGACCAAATACTCGACCAAAATGTGTTGAGGAACCTGTTGTCTGGGTCGGAGATTATGGTCTGTGGTATCCCAAAATGGACCCACACTCGTTTGAAGAATATCTTGGCAGTATCTTTCGTTGTGATGTTCTTCTTGCAGGATGTGAGGATGTTCATCTTCAAAAACCAATCAACTACCACAAATACACAATCATTTCCTTGCTTGGTGGACAAAAGGCCAGACATGTAATCCATCGAGATGGATTCCCAAGGCTTCTTGGGAGTATGAAGAGGGGTGTATAATCCTTTCTACTTGATGGATGTCTTGGAAATGGTACAGGAATTGCAAGATCTTATATACTTGAAGACATCATGTCGAAGTTTTGGCCAATAAATGTTTTTATGTAGAATGACCACATTTTTCTCCACACCAAAATGTCATGCCATCTTATTGTAGTGAGCCTCCCAAATCATCTTTTCACGCTCACTTGAAGGAACACAAAGATGGATTAGATGGCATAATAGTTCATCCTGAATGTGAAAACCGATGACATTCGCGCATGTACCCAAGAGCTGATAGGTGGTGGAAAATTCTGGATCTTACTGATAAATTTGGGGCCACTCATATTCCTCATGTCCATAGGAATGGATCATAGTGGTGAGTGCAACCACGGGAGTTCGACCGAGGAAGTCAATGACATGATTTGTGCTCCCTATCTTATACTTGATGTTGATATGGAACTGTTGCAGGTAGGTGGTCCACTTCTTATGGCTGTGGTTCTGCAACTTCCCATGTGTCGGTATGAACTACAGAGGCTTTTGATTAGTGTGGATGATTGTATCCTTTCCCATAATGTAATGTTTCCATTGATGATAAGATTGTACAATGGAATAAATTTCCTTGTCATAGGTGGGGTATTTCCAGACAGTACCTGAGAGTGTCTCACTATGGTATGCCACCGGATGACCATGATGAGTGATAATTTCACCTACATCAAAGTCATATGCATCAGTCTCAATCATGAATGGTTGTTGTAGATCGGGAAAGGAGTGTACTGGAGTTGAGCACAAGTGATGCTTCAGATCATTAAATGCTCATTGTTGTTCCTTCCCCCATGCAAACATTTCCCTGCCACCACCCTTGGTCACTTGGATGAGGGCCCATGCAATATTGGATAATCCCAACACGAACCGTCGGTAGAAGTTGTCCAGTCCCAAGAAGCTCTGAAGCTCGATTAGTGTGGTCGAGAATGGCCAGTCATGGATGATTTGGATATTAGTTGTATCATCATGTACCCCATGGTCATCAACAATGTATCCCAAATATTGGACCTTGTT
This sequence comes from Picea engelmannii, assembly GCA_009831015.1. Taxonomy (NCBI): domain Eukaryota; kingdom Viridiplantae; phylum Streptophyta; class Pinopsida; order Pinales; family Pinaceae; genus Picea; species Picea engelmannii. Next base: position 56,937 of record ML808151.1, on the reverse strand, counting down.
CATGCCAAAGGAGCACTTTTTCAAGTTGGCATATAGCTTGTGTTGTCGTAGAGTGCTCAAAACCTGTTGAATATGTTGCATGTGCTCATCCAAAGTTTTGTTGAAGATGAGGATGTCATCCAAATATACCACCACAAAAGAGTTGGTGGAGGTTCTCAATACATCATCCATCAACCTCGTGAAAGTGGTTGGTGCATTTGTTAAGCCAAAGGGCATGACCAACCATTCGAAGAGACCTTCTTTAGATTTGAAAGTTGTATTCCATACATCAGTTGGTTCGATCGGAACATGGTGGTCGCCAAACTTAAGGTCAATCTTGTTGAAGAGATTTTCCCCCTTGAGTTGGTCAAGAAGGTCATAAATTATGGGAATTGGGTACAATTTCCCGACTGTGATTTTGTTTAATGTTATGTAATCAATGCAGAGTCACTAGGTCTCGTCCTTCTTCTACACTAGTACAATAGAGCTTCCACAAGGGGTGGAGTTGGGACTGATGTGCCCCTTTTGAAGCATCTCTTGGATCTTATGCTTGATTTCGTCATTTTCCATCAGTGATTGATGATAGACTAGTCCATTAGGCAAAGGTGCAATGGGGGTTAGATCAATTGCATGCTTGAGTTGGTAGTGCGTTGGTACCCTGGTTGGTGAGGAGAAGATGTCTTTGTACTCTTCCATGATCTCATCCACTTGCTTCTACTAAAAAGAGAGGATCTGTGTAGAGGCCATGGATGTGGTTGTGACCATGTGCTTACTGTGAGCACATATCACAAAGAAGATGAACTTCTTGGTCTATGAAATTACCTTACTGCATTGCTTAGAAGAGATTAAAGAAATAGCGGTAGGCGGTGCTACCTCTAGTATCTTGTACAATTGTCTATACTCATACATAGCATGACGCTTCCACAAATATGGTTGTCCTAAAAAACATCACAAACTTCAAGGGGAGCAATATCACACAATACCTCGTGATCCATATTTTATGAGCAGAATGAAAATGAATACAGATTATTATTATTTTTAACATAGAGACACAATAATAATAGAGGTACAATGACAGAGATACAGTAAAATTGGTTTCTATTCAATAAGAAAATGTGTTGAAACTGTAAAATGCAACGGAAAACAAGCTTGCTAGAATGGTCGTGGCTTATCTATGAGAAGAGATGTGACAGTTGTGCTCATTCGCAAGAAGATGGTTACAATGAGGCTCTCCAAGCCTTTTTTAAAATAAAAAGGAATTCCAAAACCCTAGACATCCAAAAACCTAACCCTATAAGATGAAGCATCGAAAGTCATGTGGGCCTCGTTGGGGTAAGCTAGTACATAAACTTCTTGGGGTCGTAACTTTTGCATATGATCTCTGTTTTAGATGCACAATAGCCCCTTGGAAAGGTCTATTTGAGGACTACACATGTTTTCTTCAAACTCCAACTTCATCCATAGTCTCATTGTGGCGAGCCCTAAAAATGTTGTTTAGGGCCTCAAAATGGCCCCGGAAGTCAGGGACTTGAAAACTAGGAAAAAACTGCCAAACTGGAAAACTGCCAAAATGAGCTAGTTGGAATAGGTGGGAGGCCACCGAAATACATATAGATCAATCCTCCCCCCTTATAAATCAATGGTCTCCATTGCATTGAGTGCCCCCATCAGATGAGGAAATTTCTACATAATTGAGAATAGAGTTGATTTCTGCAGTCGTTTCCTTCTAATGTGGTTTGCCCTAGCCATAGATAGATTTTCTTCATAAAATTCATCCCACATAGACTTTACCTCAAAGGGATCCACTTCCATCTCTCTCCATATCCATCTCAATCCCCCTAAGGTCACTCGGATCACCTTCCTAGAATGACCTAGTCACCCTTGAAGTGCGACACCTACATCGAGGTGACATTGGGTGTAGTATTCCCTAGTTGTAACACTTACTTTGTGGTTGGGTCAGGATTTTCCCAACCTACAACTTGCACTATAACATTTTTGCATTGTTGTCAAGGAATATTTTGAATCTTCTTCGTACCCTAACGACACTTTTCTAAGCTATCCCAAATCCTTTCCCTTAGCTTACATGGCGACTCCACCCGAGGGATGTTCCCTTTCCACCTTTCTTGATGATTTCATTTTGAAACTCATATGGTGACTCCACCTTCCCAGAATCCTTATTTCCCCAAACCTTTCCCCCCCAGGAGTTTCAATATTGCTAAGGTTTACCAAAGAAGGCCTCCTCACAAGTCTCCCATCACTAAAACCATTTTCCATAATACCCTTCTTCTTGCTCCAATGGTTTTCCCTTGGACAAGAGACCTCTGCAAACCCCTTAACATGGCCAATATTGATCCGGATTTAGGAGCGGAACGAACTAATTAACAAAATGAATACAATAAACACAAAGATGTGGATAACAACACAGATATCCAATGAACAATATCTTCTATTGAATAAATGAAATAGGTTGAAACTATAAAACTAAAGAACTAAAACAACTTGCTCGAATGGTGGTAGTTATCTATGAGAAGATATGTGGTTGCTACATGCATTTGTCTAAGAAGAATCATTACAATGAGGTTCCAGAGGCGTTTTTAACATTACTCATGAATGCCAAAACCCTAGACATCCAAAAGCCTAATCCTAGGAGATGAAACGCAAAAAGTTATGTGGCCCCAATGGGTAAGTTGGTACCTCAACTTCTCGGGGTCGTAAATTTTGCATATGACCTCTGTTTTAGGCGAGTGATATCCTGTTGGAAATGTATTTTCAAGAAATACACATTACGCAATCAAAATCTGACACCATCTACATTTTGACCGTGGGAAGACAAAAAAAACATTGTTTAGGGCCCCAAAACGACCCTAGAAGTACAGAAAGATGTGCTAACATGAAAACATCCAAAATAATCTAGTTGCATTAGGTGGGTGGCCACCAGTCTCCATCTGGAAGAAGTGTAGGGATTCAGATAGCCCCGAAAGTGTAGAACCCAAAATTACAAAGAAGTACAAAAGAACGTGTTGAATTAAAAAATGTCAAGAGGAGTCAGTTGGAAGAGGTGGGTGGCCACCAATATCCACCTGGATCAGTCCTCCCCCCTTAGGAAGAAATGGTCTCCATTTCTTTGAGTTCCCCCATTAGTTGAGGAAAATTTTGTTGAATTTTTCCCCGGATGAGCCACTTTCCTTGGTGTAGGAGTTTCCCTGCCTTAACAACCCGATAAAACTGGATCCTTTTTTGGTGAGTTCCCTTGACTTGTGTGTCCACTACCTGATCATTGCATGCATGTTCCATGTAGTCAGGATTGAGCTCTATTGGTGTCACTTGTTCTGCGATCTCTGAGGTGTCCAATAATGGTGGAAAATATGGTTGAAGGAGGTCCACATTGAACATTGGGTGCAAGCCAAGGAAGGGTGGAGTGTTGAGCTCAAAATCATTGCTACCCAAAACCTTGGTGATAGTGTAAGGCCCATAGCAAAGTGGGTGGAGCTTCCTATGGGGCCCTGTAAGGTTCTCTTTCTACAAATCTAAACAGACCTTGTCTCCCACCTGAAACTGGTGTGGTACCCTGTGTTGATCACGACGCTACTTGTACTTATCATTGGCTTTCTGCAAAATATTATGGACCTTTTGGCATATGTGTTGAATCAACTCAATGAATCTAGTGGCTTTGTTAGTCTCAGACTGAACATGGGAAGATTTTTTCTCTGTGGTTGCAAGAGGTAGTGCAACATCAATGGGACCCAAGGGTTGGAATCCCAACCCCACTTGAAATGGGCTATGGTTGGTGGAGCTATGGAGATCCATGTTGTAACTATGTTGAACATAGGGAAGACTCTCATCCCATGTACATGAATGCTTAGATTTGTACATGTGAAGGATATGCATAATCATCTGATTGACGAAATCTGTTTGGTCATCAGTTTATGGGTGGAAAGTAATGGATTTAGTAAGATTGGTGTCCAACAGTGACCAGATACTCAACAAAATGTGTTGAGGAACCTATTGTCTGGGTCAAAGATGATGGTCTGTGGTATCCCAAAATGGACCCACACCGGTTCAAAGAAGAGCTTGGCTATATCTGTCACTGTGATGTTCTTCTTACAGGTTGTAAGGATGGCCATCTTCGAAAATCAATCAACTACCACAAATACACAATCATTTCCTTGCTTGGTGGACGAAAGGCCATACATGTAATCCATCGAGATGGATTCCCAAGGCTTATTGAGAGTAGGAAGAGGGTTGTATAAGCCTTTATTCTTGATGGATGTCTTGGAAATGGCACAGGAATTACAATATCTGATATACTTGATGACGTTGTGTCGACATTTTGGCCAATAAATTTTTTTATGTAGAACGACCACATTTTTCTCAACACTAAAATGTCATGCCATATGACTGTAGTGAGCCTCCCAAATAATATTTGCACGCTCACTTGCAGGAAAATAGGGATGGCTCAGATGGCATAATAGTTCATCCTGAATGTGAAAATTGATGACATTCATGCATGTACCTAAGAGCTGATAAGTGGTGGCAAAGTCTGGATCTTGCTGATAAAGTTGGGGCCACTTAGATTCCTCATGTCCATAGGAATGTAGCACGATGGTGAGTGTAGCCACGGGATATTGACCGAGGAAGTTAGTGACACAATTTGTGCTCCCTATCTTATATTGATGTTGATATGGAATTGTTGTAGGTAGGTGGTCCACTTCTGATGGAAGTGGTTCTACAACTTCCCATGTGTCAGTATGAACTACAGAGGCTTTTGATTAGTGTGGATGATTGTCTCCTTTCCCGTAATGTAATGTTTCCATTGATGATAGGCTTGTACAATGGAATAAAATTCTTTGTCATAGGTGGGGTATTTTCTGACAGTACCCGACAGTGTCTCACTATGGTATTCCACTGGATGACCATGTTGAGTGAGAATTGCACCTACATCAAAGTCAGGTGCATCAGTCTCAATCTCGAATGGTTGTTGCAGATCGAGAAACGAGAGTAATTGAGTTGAGCACAAGCGATTCTTCAGATCATTAATTGCTTGTTGTTGTTCCTTCCCCCATGTGAACTTTTCCCTGCCACCGCCCTTGGTCACTTGGATGAGGGCCCATGCAATATTGGAGAATCCCAACATGAACCATTGGTAGAAGTTGTCCAGTCCCAAGAAGCTCCGAAGCTCGGTTAGTATGGTCGGTAGTGGCCAGTCATGGATGACTTGGATATTATATGTATCAACATGTACCCCGTTTTCATCAACAATGTAGCCCAAATATTGGACCTTCTTCATGCCAAAGGAGAATTTTTCCAAGTTGGCATATAGCTTGTGTTGTCGTAGAGTGCTCAAAACCTGTTGAATATGTTGCATGTGCTCCTCCAAATTTTTGTTGAATATGAGGATGTCATCCAAATATACCACCAAAAAGGAGTTGGTGGAGGGCCTCAATACATCATCCATCAACCTCATGAAAGTGGTTTGTGCATTTGTTAAGCTAAAGGGCATGACCAACCATTCGAAGAGACCTTGTTTAGATTTTAAAGTTGTCTTCCATACATCAGTTGGTTCGATGGGAACCTAGTGGTAGCTAGACTTTAGGTCAATCTTGTTGAAGATATTTCCCCCCTTGAGTTGGTCAAGAAGGTCATAAATTCTGGGAAATGGGTATGAGTTCCTGACTGTGATTTTTTTTAATGCTATGTAATCAATGCAGAGTTGTCAGGTATCGTCCTTCTTCTGCACAAGTACAATCGAGCTTCCACAAGGGGGCGAGTTGGGACTGATGTTCCCCTTTTGAAGAATCTCTTGGATATTACTCTTGATTTCGTCATTTTCCATCGACGAGTGATGATAGACTAGTCCATTAGGCAGAGGTGCAATGGGGGTTAGATCAATTGGATGCTTGACTTGATAGTGTGTTGGTACCCTAGTGGGTGAGGATAAGATGTCTCTGTACTCTTCCATGATCTCGTCCACTTGATTCTATTGGAAAGAGAGGCTTTGTGTATAGGCCATGGATGTGGTGGTGACCTTATGCTTACTGTGAGCACATATCACAAAGAAGATGAACTTCCTAGTCTTTGAAATGACCTTACTACATTGCTTAGAAGAGATTAAAGAAATAGCAGTAGGCGGCACTACCTCTAGTATATTGTACAATTCTCAACCCAAATTAATAATAACATTGTGGTTTATATACTCATACACATCATGACACTTCCAAAAATATGGTTGTCCTAAAAAACATCACAAACTTCAAGGGGATCAATATCACACAATACCTCATGATCTGGATTTTATGAGCAGAACAAAAATGAATACAAATTATTATTATTATTAACACAGAGATACAGTAAAATTGGTTTCTATTCAATAAGAAAATGTGTTGAAACTATAAAATGCAGTGGAAAACAAGCTTGCTAGAATGGTTGTGGCCTATCTCTGAGAAGAGATGTGACAGTTGTGCTCATTCGCAAGAACATGGTTACAATGAGGCTATCCAATCCTTTTTTACAATAAAAAGGAATTCCAAAACCCTAGACATCCAAAAACCTAACCCTAGAAGATGAAGCGTCGAAAGTCATGTGGGCCCCATTGGGGTAAGTCAGTACATCAACTTCTCAAGGTCGTAACTTTTGCATACGATCTTCGTTTTAGGTGCACAATAGCCCGTTGGAAATGTTTATTTGAGGACTACACATTTTGTCGTCAGACTCTACCTCCATCGATGGTCTCATTGTGGCGAGCCCTAAAAACGTTGTTTAGGGCCTCAAAATGGTCCCGAAAGTCGGGGACCTGAAAACTAGGAAAAAAATGCCAAACTGGAAAACCGCCAAAATGAGCCAGTTGGAATAGGCGGGAGGCCACCAAAATCCATCTGGATCAATCCTCCCCCCTTAGGAAGCAATGGTATCCATTGCGCTAGGTTTTTCCATCAAATGAGCTAATTTTTGTTGAATGTGACCCCAGGTGAGCCACTTTCCTTGATGCAGGAGATACCCTACTGTGACAACTTGATAAAGTTGGATCCTTTGTTGGTGAGTGACCTTGACCTATGTGTCCACAATATGATCACTAGATTCATTTTTAATTCAATCAGGGTTTGGATCTATTGGTTTCAACTATTCTAATATCTCATAGGTGTCCAACAATGGTGGGAAGTATGGCCGAAGGAGATCCACGTTGAATACTGGGTGCAGGACAAAGAAAGGAGGAATGTTGAGCTCAAAAGAATTGTCAGCCATAGCTTGGTGATGGTGTAAGGTATGTAACGGAGTGGGTGAAGCTTTCGATGGGGCCCTGCAAGGAATTCTTTCTGCAAGTAAAACCACACCTTGTCTCCCACCAGAAACTTATGTGGCACCCAGTGTTGATCATGGCACTACTTGTACTTGGCATTGGACTTATGTAAAATATCATGAACCTATTGGAGGATGTACTAGATCCACTCAATGAACTGGGAGGATTTGTCAGCTTCAGTTGGAGAAGGTGATGAATTGGTCAAAGTGGCCGCAAGAGGTAGTGTAACATCCATGGGACCCAATGGTGGGAATCCCAACTCGACCTGAAAGGGGATGTGGTCAGTTGAGATATGTAGGGATTTGGTGTAGCTATGATGAACATAGGGAAGACTCTCACCCCATGTGCGAGGGTGCTTGGAATTGTACTTGTGTAGGATATGCACTATCATCTGATTGACGACCTTAATTTGGCCATCTTTCTAGGGGTGGAAGGAAGTGGACTTGGTGAGCTTAGTGTCCAGCAGTGACTAGAGGCTCGACTAGAATGTGCTGAGGAACCAACTGTCCCAATATGAGACAATAGTTTGTGGGATTCCAAAATGTACCTAGACTTGTTCAAAGAAGAGCTTGGCAGTGGCCTCTCTTGTGATGCTCTTCTTGTAGGCGGCCAAGATCGCCATCTTGGAAAAGAGATCAACAACCACAAAGACACAGTCATTTCCCCTCTTGGTGCACAGAACACCCGACATGTAGTCCATTGAGATGGATTCCCATGGCCTATTAGGAGTAGGCATGGGGGTGTACAGGCCTTGTTTCTTAGTGTTTGGTTTGGCAATAGAGCAGGCAGTGCAGGACCTGATATACTTGTTGACATCCTATCCAAGTTTTGGCCAGAAGAAATGTTTCGGCAGCACTACCGCTATTTGTTTTACGCTGAAGTGTCCTACAACGTGACTATAGTGGGATTCCCAAATAAGATTTTCTCACTCACTTTATGGAACACAGAGATGGCCCAGTCGACACAATAGCTTGTCTGAAAGATGGAAATTAGCCACAAATGAGTTTTCACCCAACATTTGGTATGTGGTGGCGAATTTAGGGTCTGTCTCATAGAGGTTGGTGTTGGGTATGTGTTATATTCTTTGCACGAGTAGTAGTGTCTGAGCGCTTGCGCCGGGCACGCAGGGGGGTAAGAGGGGGGGGGCGCTAGGCCCCCCCTCGGTGGGTGCAGGGGGGCGGAGCCCCCGAAAAAAAAAAAAATTGGCCGACATATTTTCACCGGTTTCGGGCCGACATATTTCTGGGACCACATGATATTAGGTGGTTTTCGGCACATGGTTTTTGCCGATGGTTTTCTATTTCCGGTTAAGGAATGTGGTATACCTAGGGAGGTAATATGGGGTACCTAGGGAGGTACCCAATGGGAATGTAGTTATGTGTTATTAGTGGAAGTCATTTAATATATGGGAATGTGGTCATTCAATGTAAGGTGGACTAGGTCCACTATATTAATAAAGGCCCGCTATGGTAGTTGGATGTAATAAATGTGAGAAGGTTCTCTAGAAGGTTCCTAGGAGATAGGGAGAGATGTATAAAGAAGTCTAGGCAATGTAATGAAACATAGTGAAGAATATTGTGATTGTACAAGCAAAGATTGCTTGAGGAGTTTTATCCTTCCATAAGGATTAATATATGGTGTTACCCTACCTCAAGGGTTTTGGATATTTCTTGTG
>ML808151.1:15572-43877 GCA_009831015.1 Picea engelmannii | reverse complement strand
GAAGAACCCTGCTTATCATTCAAAGACAAAGCACATTTATGTTCAATATCACTTTGTGAGAGACATGATTGAAGAAAAGAAAGTATCACTGATGAAGGTGGACACTTTGAAGAATGTTGCAGATTCATTAACAAAATCTGTGATCACTGATAATTTCTCTTGGTGTAGAGGATCCATGGGCATTGCTGCCCTGGATTGTTGACTATGTAACCATGTAACCCCCTGTGTGCAAAGAAAACAACAAGTGGGAGAATGTTGGGTATGTGTTATATTATTTGCACGAGTAGTAGTGTCTGAGCGCTTGCGCCGGGCACACAGGGGGTAAGAGGGGGGGGCGCTAGGCCCCCCCTCGGGGGGTGCAGGGGGGCGGAGTCCCCGAAAAAAAAAAAAATTGGCCGACATATTTTCGCCGGTTTCGGGCCGACATATTATCGTCGGGCCGACATATTTCCGAGACCACATGATATTAGGTGGTTTTCGGCACATGGTTTTTGCCGATGGTTTTCTATTTCCGATTAAGGAATTAGGGTTTTGGACTAATCCAGGTCATTGGGTTAGGGTTTTGGATGCCGATGGCTCCTATATGTATATTGTATTGTAAACAATGTAACACAATGTGTATCAATATAATATATGCTAGTTTTCCCGGTTTGGGTTTCCAGGTGAAAAATCTTTGTGTAATGTTTGTATTTGCCATTGTATCTTTTCTGTTCTTTTCTGAATATCAGTTTGCAGTAGATATTGTACAAGTTTATAATTTACAGTTGGGCCATCCAGAGATATCATGGTCGTAAGAGTCTAGCACCGTGGTGAGTGTCATGACTGGAGGTCAGCTAAGGAAATCAACGAATCAGTTGGTACTGCATTTTTTATACATGATGTTGAGGTGGAACTACTACAACTATGTGTACCACTTTTGATGGCGATTATTCTGCAATTTTCCTTGTGTCTGCATGAACTGCAATGGTTTATAATTATGTGCATGATTGTCTCCTTTTGGAAAATGTAATGTCTCCATTGGTGGTAGGATTTCACAATGGAGTACATTTCTTTGCCGTAAGTAGGGTGCTTACGGACAACATCTGATAGTGTCTCACTATGATAGGCCACAGGGTGGTCATGTTGAGCGAGAACTACACCCACAACATAGTATGAAGCATCTATCTCGATCTTAAAGGATTGTTGTAGGTCCGGTAATAAAATTACTAGGGCTAAGCACAAGGGATTCCTTAAATCATTGAACACTTATTGTTGGGATAGGCCACACACAAATTTTTCCTTACCACCACCCATGGTTACTTTGATGAGGGCCCATGCAATATGGGAGAATCCCAACACGAACCTGTGATAGAAATTGGCAAGGCCTAAGAATATCTGAAGCTCATTGAGTGTGGTTTGGGTTGTCCAGTCATAGAAGACCTAGATCTTGGTTGGATACACATGCACACAATGTTGATCCATGATGCAACCTAGGTACTGGACCTTGTCCATGCTGAAGGAGCATTTTTCCAAGTTGGCATATAGTTTGTGTTGTCGTAGGGTGTGCAGAACCTGTTGAATATGTTGCAAGTGTTCCACCCAAGTCTTGTTGTAGATGAGGATGTCATCCAGATACACCACTACAAAAGTATTGGTGAAAGGTCCCAGGATATCATCCATCATCCTCATGAAATTTGTTGGGTCATTTTTCAAACCAAAGGGAATCACCATCCATTCAAAAAGACCTTATTTTGACTTGAAGGCGGTCTTCCATACATCTATATGTTCTATGGGGACCTGGTGGTAGCCAGACTTCAGATCAATGTTACTAAATTATTTGGCCCCCTTGAGCTGATTAAGGAGATCTTTGATTCTGGGGATCAGGTATTGGTTCCTGACTGATATTTTATTTAGGGCCCAGTAATCAATGCAAAGTCGCCATGTCCCATCTTTCTTCTGTACCATCATGATTGAGATCCCAAAAGGCGATGAGGTGGGATGGATGTACCCCTTGTGGAGTAGTTCTTTGATCTATCACTTGATCTCCTCATTCTCTAGTAGAGAGTGGCAATAGATTGTCCCATTGGGAAGCGGTGCACTGAGGGTAAGATCGATGGGATGGTCGACCTGATAGTGCAGAGGTACCCTAGTAGGTGAGGAGAAGATATATTTGTATTCTGCAATGACCTTGTCCACTTGCTTTTGTTGTGTGAAGAGGTCAGTCGCAGAGGCCCTAGATGTGGTCATAATCTTTTGCTCACTATGAGAGAGAATCGTCAAGAAGAAAAACTTCTCAGTCTGAGAGATGACCTTCCTGTATTTCTTGGTAGAGATCAAGGAAATAGAACTAGGTGGGACTGCCTCGAGTATCTTATATAATTTCCTATTCAAAGTAATAATAACATTGTGAGGCCTAGACTCATATACATCATGATGTTTCCATAAATAAGGTTGTCCCAAAATAAGATTACAAACTTTGAGAAGAGAAACATCACATAATACCTCGTCTTTGAAGGGCTTGATGTCGTACGATAGGCGGCACAGTTGGCTGACGTGGAGATCGCTTCATTAGTGGAGCCATCCAATGGTGTAGGGTTGCAGGTGAGGCATTATCGAAAGGGATAGCATTTTGATAACATATTTTGAGATGAGGTTCTTCTAGCTACTACTATCAATGATAAAGTGCAGCAAGGTGCCTTTTACCCATTGTTGACGATTGAAAAACGTCAATGTAATTTCACCCGCAAAGTGATGCTAAGCCTATTATTATATAAGACTAAATAATGCTAGTAGGTGGGACCCCCTTGAACTTTTGAAGATCAGGTCTGTTCATTTTCAATGTTATGATGATCCGCTACAAATTTTACATGGTTGATGAGAATATGGTTGTCATTGATATCATTTACGTTTTGAGATGTTGTTCCTTCATGATACTACAGCCTGCTATTCATTTATGGTATTTGTTCCTCTCACACCTGTACAACAAAAATATTAGCGAAAATTACAGAAAGGCATTTTGAGGAAAATTAAAACACTATATCTAATGCAAAAAAGATACCTAGCTCTGCGATACTATATGCATGAAAATACTTCTTGATAGTGGTTAAGTCATAGATAAAAAAGAAATGGCTATGAAATATTGTTAAGTTACATTTTATATGCATATGGTGGAAACTTTGGTGGCACATTTGGCAAGGTGATAATGCATTGGTTATGCATTGCTTAATGGAATCGACAGCTGATATACATATGTTATAACGTTGGTGGCTCATGGAAGTGATGGCTTGCATTTTTTTATGGTGATTATGCTATGTTTTGGGTTAATGTTGATCACGCTATTTGGTGATGATTCTATACATGATCATTTAGATTGTATAGTGGTCAAGTGATTTATTTGAGTTATATCAGAAATGTAAATATAGGTGGCGCATTTGGAAAAGAGATTGCAAATGGTTGAATTATTATGTGGACTTAGATTATACTATGGTTTAAATGTGTTGATACTATCGATGCACTGGTTGATTAATGGTGTTAATGGAAGGCTCATGGCATGTACTGTGGATTAAATGAGATGAGGGTGGAGGCAACATGAATTTACTGCACATCACCTTTACCCTTCCCATTGGTCGTCGCCCTAGTCAAAATATTGTTGATATTGTTGTTGTGTTCACGCTCTGTATTTTTAGCAGGGTGAAACCGCTCAGCCACCCCTCGTCTTAAGGATTTTGATTAACATGTATGTCTCTTTTGGCCATTCTTGACTTCACTCTGGTTATGAAATGATTTCGGCTCAGTTGTGTGGGTTTGTGTTTTTCCTGAGTGTTGCAACTGTGTGGAATTTTGGATTTAAATGGAAAATAGATGGTTCGGCTTTTATCAGTTAAATTCGTTGGATTGTTAGTCTTCCTAGGTGATAGTTCCTTATTACAAATGCGTGTTGGTTGAAGGGTTTTCTGTTGGATGATTGTCTTCATGGTTATTGGGTTTAATTAAGAGCCATGTTTTCTTGTTTCAAACTTTCCAAGAGACTGTCTCCCATTGATAAGCACCACAACACCTTGTGCATACACCTTCGGCCTCTGAGTCTCACTGAATTTAGTTTCGTTCCTTCTGTGAAGGCTACTGTACAAAACCTTAACCCTCTAGGTTGGGGTGCATAGGGAAACTATCGCGCCTGTCAAGTGGTTTCTAGTTATTGTGGTCTATTACCTTGACTACGGGCTCACCTGTGGGTCGTACAGCCATCATTTTGGTATGGCTTCCTGTCACTACCTCTGTGATATTAGCATAAGCCTTACATTGCTATTTTCTTTTTAAGGTCATAGTCACCTGCCTTATGCTAAGTAACTCAACGATTTTAATGGAAGGGCCTCTACCCTGTGTCGATTGGATGCCTGGTTATGCGTAGCTACCATAGTGTGTCCCTCTACCACAGTGGCATTTGTTAGTTGATATATAGTCACTAATATTCACACTTTTGATGTTTCGGTTGATGGTTGGCATTGGTTACGAATATGGGGGTTGCTCACACAGGTCGTGTTCTGTATAAGGTGTTTTGCAAAGTAAATTATTGGACTGGGTATACCTATTTCATCTTCTGTTGTTGGCTGAATAAAACGAAGTGTGCATAGCTTGGTAAATCATGATTGGCTAAATCAATAGCTCGGCACTTATTGAGTTATATCGTGGTCGTATGTTGATGTTTGATTAGTGGGATTTTTGCACCATGAATTTTTCTCAGTTGCACATCGTGTGTAGTATGGATGACTTGTTTTCATTCTCAGTGATATCCACTAAGTTTTAAGCATGTTACTGATTGCAAATTGGCCATTGTTGATGACAGACGTGTCAATTATTTGGTTCATTTTTTTAGTCACAGGGGTTTGGTGTTGTTCACACATGTCGCATCCTGTAGATGAGGTTTTGAGAATTAGAATATTGGATTGGATATGTTTACTGCATATTTTTTCATTAGTAGAATACACTTGAATATGTGCGACCTGATCACTAACAGGCGACTTAGTAAATGGCCTAGAATGAATTTTTTGAGGTATATCGTGGTTATATATTGTTGCGTGGTTATGGTGGAATCCTCTCATTGTGCACCTCGTATAATATGGATGGCTTGTTGTATGCCCAGTGATAATCCTGAATTCTAAGTGCATTTATATTTTTGCAAATTGATCATTGTCGATGACAGTTGTGTGGGATGTTTCACTCGGTTTTAAGTCGCACTAAGATATTTGTTTCACAGTGGAATGCTTACAGGGTTTCGAAAATTTACTCATGCATAGCCTGTGTCTAAATAGTGATTGTTGGTTATAGTCAATTTCCTTTCAGGCGTGATATGTGAGCTCTTGATCATATTGATTTTTCTACTACATATATATATATGTATGGGAACAGATATCATTACAAGATCTCGATTGGCTCTATTAACAGAAGTAGAGACTTCATTATTATTTTTTGGAAACACTACTTTCAAATACAGACGTGGATTGGGGAAATGTATGGAAATGGTGGATGTTAATGGTTACAGATTGAGTGTTGTTGTTGGTTGTTATAACATGCAGAATGTACGAATAAAAAGAACATAACCTCTTACAAATTGTGTGAAGTACTTGTGTTTTGTAATGGCGTTGTATTGGATATTTTATTTTTGGACAGTGAACTAGTTAAAAACACAGGAATTACTACTCAGTCATCTGATTGTTGGTTGATGTTATGGATTTATTCATTAATATTATGAACAGTAAATGTTTATTTTCCCCTCTCATTATCTCATTTTACGCTAATTACAACCCCCTCACATATCCCATATTCATTTTTTTCCACCCTCTGTTCTGATATTGATCACATCTAAGAAAATTTTTGTGTTATATTGGATAGAAATGGCAGAATTATGTGTGGATTGCAGTGAGTTTTATTGGTTTGCTTACAATTGATTGTTGTTAGCATTGAGCGGTGACCATATCTCTTCCCTTTCATTATATCATATTTTCGCAAATTACAAACCCCTCAAGTATCCATGAACATTTTTTCCACCCCCTTGCTCATTGATTAACATTAGAACAATTTGTATGGATTGGATTACAATTTGTAGGGATGATTGTTCCCATGTGATCAGTGAGAAAAAGCCTAAAGGCTCTACCCGGCTCAAGGAAATTTCATGGAAATTAGGAGGTGACAGCAGCAACCAAGGAAGGGTTGCCTCAAAGACTAGAAAATGTGGATTTTAAATTTTATGTTATTTATTGTTTTATGACAGTGGACTCCATGGATTTTCAACAGTATGTTTTATTTTGATATATGAGTATTAGTTTGAAATATTTTCAAATTTATGAGCTAAAATTGTCAAAGGAAAATATGTTTTTGAAGGGAGGCACAAGGGGTGTGTTTTCTTAACAAATGGGTTATGTTATGATGTGATGAGTGTTATTCACTAAAGGAGTCACAAGGGGGTTCCACCTATTAGTTATTATTTAATTATGACCCTATTGTGATTATTGTGTATTCCCCTTCCTTAACTAAAGTTAGTTAAGGCCTTATGTTAGCTTAACTAATAAGTTAGTTCAAATACTCTAACCAATTCTAAATTGTTAAAAGTTGAACTAAGAGGAGGATAGAAGCACAAAGCATGATAAGGTTTTATCTTTGAGTTATGTTAAGATAGTTCAGTTTTCATTCATCCATATATTCATCATATCCTAATTCTCTTTTGTGATAGCAGGGTCTTATTGTAGACAACAACATTCAGGGTTGAATCAAATCATTCAAACACTTGTTCTTCAGAGGTGTTGATATATCTTTGATAGTATGTGTAGACTTGTTTGTTTGTGAATTAACTTTCATGACTGATAAAGTCTATTGCGCAGAGTCGAGTGGGCAGCAATCTGTGGCAAGACGATCTAGATTTTAGAGTTTAGTTTTGGTTTTCTGTCATAGGTCCTTTTGTGTGTTCCATCGGGGATTTCTAAGTTTGACTTTGGTCCAAGATTTTTGTGTGAAGTTTTGTAAAGACAATGACTCTTTGTTGAATTGGAATGAAATAAGGGATTGCTTTATGTCTCATCTATATTGATTACGATCTTGGTGTCTTTACTTGTTTTCTTACATTTATTTCAACAACTGATATTTTCAGAAAAATACATAAAAAGTGAATTTCCAGCAAGCTTTGTGTTGATAAAAGACTAGCCTAAGCACTTGCAATTAATACTTGTGAGTTAGGATATATATTTTTGTTAGCTATAAACATAGGGTGATATTCCCGTCTACTTTACTTTAGCCAAGTAAAGTCTGAAAATGCTTGAGTAAGAGCAATTCATATCTTGTCCTCAACATTTATTTGGCGACCATACTGGGGAGATCTTCAATATCTCTCCGATTAATTTTTATACTTGATTTTTCATCGGTACATCTTTCATTTTATGTTTTTGATTCTTGGACTGTTTGCTATTAATGATTGTTCCTGTTGCAAGGCAGCCCAATCTTGAGCCCGGTCTCCAAGACCAGACCAGCATTACTTTGAACATGTTTCATACTATTTTAGACACTGCTAGGACCCGTGCTGAGATTAACCATTCTTGGGAAGCAATTGAAAGAGATATTAGTGTCCAAGAACAGTTGGAAGCTAGATGTAGGCAGCCCAAAAATCAGCAATAACCTTTTTTTTCTTCAATTTTGGCCTTTCTTTCATGTACTTAGATTCTCGTGCTTCTAGAAGAAGAAGAGGCTTGTCACCTGAAATCAATCCTATTGTTGAAATAGGAAGGAGAAACGTTGTCTTATCTACCCAACAAAGTGCTCTAAGGAGAACTTTATCTAATTCATCCAGCTCGTCTTTATTTCCCTCACATATCATCCACAGAATGACATCTAGTGGTGGCTCTGGTGGCACTGGAAGTGCTCCATCTTCCCAATTTTCATCATCGTCGGTGATTGGTAGCTTGTACAACCACCATATTTTGGTCCAATCTACTACAAACCCCACCAAATTCATAAAAAAGTATGGTCTTTCTCAGTTCGAAGAAGATGCCATGACCACACCATGCCATGTGTCTTCTCCTCTTAACCTAGCACCTGCTACTCGCCCGCTTCAAATTTTTAAAGAGAATTTGCCTAAGTTTTCATAAAATAACACTGTCAGTACTAATGAACACCTAGTGGAATTTTCGAATGCTTGTCATAATATAGGGGCTAATGACAATGACACTTGCATGCGCATGTTTGTCAATTCCTTGGAAGGAAAGCTTGTGGCCAATTTCTTTGACCTTCCTCCTAAGATCTTGTCTACTTGGGAGGAGATGATTTATTGGTTCTGATCCACTTACGGGAAATCCAAAATCCCTACTGAGAATTTAAGGGAGTACAACAATGTCACTTACAAATATGGTGAGACCATCAGATCCTTCAACTTGCATTTCACCAAGTTGTATAATCAAATCCTCGAACTTATCCGCCCCCAAAACCAAGACGCCTTCATGCATTACTACAATGCATTTCCTTCTCCTTACCATCATAGGCTTGAAGAAAAGGCCATTGATAATCTCAGTTCCACTCTGCACACTTGTTCAGAGTAAGAGGAACAGCTTGAACGAACTGGTCTACCCCAGGGAGAATCAGTTAGACAGATAGATATGTCCGCTCTCTTACAGCTAGAACAAGATATGAACAACTGTATGATAGATTTTAAGCAGAAAGGTGTTGTCAACCCACTCACCCCTGGACCTTCATCCTCTTTTGCCCCTCCTTTTAGAGGTCTGGTTGAAAATAATTTCCAGCCGAAGGCTATCCTGCCTCAGAGTTGGTGTAACTTTTGCAAGGAACACCATGAAGAAACCACATGTGAGGTAAGGAAGAGTGCCAAAGACAAGATATTTGGTAAAAGACCAGAAGCTACTATCGTTGTCCTATATTTTGCTGAGCCAGGAGATGTCATGGTCATCAATACTAGGAACAAAGCCTATGCCCCAAAAGGAAAATTTGACCCTCCTCGCGGTTCTTCTAACCCAAGTTCATATTCAACTGCTGCTACGCCCCAGGTTCCAAAAGTTTTTGTGATTCAAGGGATCACTCCTCCAACCCCCCCCGTCCAAATACAATATCTTGAATCAATTGGAAAACATCAAGGCAGATGCAACCCTCCTAGACATGGTTGCCATCCCTGAACAACAAATGCATCTGAAATAATTCATGCAAGGAAAAGCTTCCACTGTAGCCAATTTTTCCGAAGAGGTAAGCGAAGAGGATTCTTCTATAAATAAAGTATCTATACATAACTTCATATACCCTGTAAAAAATACCCCTTTTTATATTTTTGTAAAGATCATGGATAAAATTACCCACTGTTGCCTCATTGATGGTGATCCAGGCCCAAGTGTCATGTCGAATATTATTATGGAAGAGCTAGGCTTATTTTGTACAAACAAAAATGCTAGAAGCATGCTTTCCTATAATAGTCTGTAACAAATGACCATAGGAAAGATTACGTATGTAACCTTGGTTTTATGCGCTCATCCTAAGATAAGGACAACCCTCAGCATTTAGGTGATTGATATGCCTATAAGAAATTATTCGATTATATTGGGGAGAGATTGGCAAGCCCTAACAGGTGGATACCTCTCGCTCGATGGGACACATTTATCCATTCCTCATAATGGATAGAATATCATAGTCCTTAGAGACGGAAGACTTTCACCCTACATAGAGAGTGTTCTGCAATCTAGTGTAAACTATATCGAAGAAGACCTAGGAATGTATTCCATATTCATTGAAGAGGATAATATTCATGTGGAAATAATTGATTTAGAGGATGAATTCTTGTGTATTCACTTCGATGGTTCACACTCAGATGAGGGTAACAGGGTTGGTATTATCTTGGTTTCCCCTGCAGAAAAGATTCATAATCTGTCATATAGGTTGGAGTTTTCTTTCTCAAACGATGTCGTTGAATTCAAATCTTTGTTGTTAGGCATCAAGAACACCCTTAATATTGGTTGTGGTCACCTTTCAGTGTTCATAAATTTCAAGCTTGTTGTGAACCTTATACGTAAGACATGCTCTCCTAGCAACAAGCTGATGGAACAATATTCCCAAACTGTTTGGGCACTCGTCTCGAATCTCCTATATTTTAACATCACTCATGTTAGGAAGGAGTTGAATTCAATAGTTGATCGATTATATATCTTCGCAACCTCTCCTATTCAGTAGCTCTTGCCGCACTGGCCTGATTGTGCTCTCCAATCTCTACATCATTCATACATTTCTGATAATGAAAAATTCTAGAAGGCCATCCCTAACAATGAAATCAATTTTGTTGTCAGTCAAAATGAACCTCTCAAGCTTGAGAAGATTATATATAGAGAAAATAATGAAATTCATGAAGGCTTGACTCATCTCGAGGTTTCATTTTCCTTGAGTGTTGGAGGAAATAAAGAAAAGGAAGAGGAGTCACAACTGAAGGTGATTGAAACCATATCCATGAACATTAGGACACCTGGATCTTCCTCGAACGTTAAAATAAATATACAGGGTTCTGATAAAGAAGAAATCAAATATGTTGAATTACTTAGTGGATTTCGAAAGGTTTTTGTTTGGTTTAATGTGGGTCTTTGTGGTTTTGATCCAGGTCTTGTTTAGCATATTATGAAAACAACCAGGCAAAAAGTGAACTCTGCACTGGAAGCAACCTTTCGAAGGGAGTTGAGGAATTCCTTAAGAACTGAAATGTTTTCTTTTGTCCACCCTGAAGGGGTTTCCAATTGGGAACATGCTCGAAGACCCATGATAATTTTAGAACCTGCATTAGTCTTCGAACATTCAGGCAAGCAATTATAAGAAATTCTTTCCCTCCTCTCAATATGGAAATGTTTCTGCAACAGGTTGTAGAGTTACACTTGGATCCCTTACTTGATAGTTTGTTTGGTTACAATAAAATCAAGGTAGAAGGTGAAAATTATCACAAAACCATTTCCGCTACTAATCGTGATACTATGTCTTACAATTTCCTTCCCTCTAGATTATTTGATACAAGTATCTCCTTGAGAAGGCCTATACACACAATTTTTGATAAATCGGTCAGTCTCCATGCTTATCTTGATGATTTAATCGTATTCGTCAAAGGGCTGATAGCTACATCAGGATTTCAAGTGTTGGGCCATTTTCGAATTACTTTTGTCTTGGACACTAACTCAGAAGTTTTAAAGGAATTGCAGAGGCAATGGTTTTCCCACACCATTAGCAGTCCTCATTTAAAATATTGTGAGGGATCGGCATGAAAAGTTTTCTTTGTTGATTGCATCTTCTGTATACTAGTAGCTTAGCTTTGTTTTCAATTTTTGTGCTTCTTTTTCTACTTTACAACACTTTGGTTTCTGCTTCTAAGTTTTTGTTTTTTTTCCTTGCTGCGTTTTATTTCTGTTGTTGTTTTAATTTCTGCATTATTACTTCTATTGCAAATTTTGTCTTTATCATCTTTTAGTATTTGGTTAGGTTATATTGTTGGATCAATTATTCCACAGTGACACTCCTGCAAAGCATTGTTAGTCAATAAAAATCAAGCTTGCACAACTTCTATGATCTCTCTGTTGAAGGGCCCTTGAATTTGTTACATACTTTCGCTGCTATCTTACGAAGGAATTGATCGGTTTGCGCTTCTGCTTGCCATTTCTTCATCCATCAAGATCTTAAGAGAAAAACTATAATCTTCCTCTTTCAAGTTAAGATCTTATTCCAATCAAATGATTATGCATACAATGGTAAAACCCCTCATACTTAACACTTTTCATGAGTTACTCCCAAATTCCCGGTCATATTTCCATTAAATCCACTCACTTCCCCCTGTTGCATAGTCATTCAAGTCACGTCTTCTTGAGATTACTATTCTTGGTCTGGGAAACCATGAGTTCTGAGTTCTAATCTGTTAAAAACAAATTTCCCTGTGGACTCGCCAATTTGTTGACGATTGAAAAACGTCAACGTAATTTCACCCACAAAGTGTTGCTAAGCCTATTATTATATAAGACTAAATAATGTTAGTAGGTGTGGCCCCCTTGAACTTTTGAAGATTGGGTCTATTCATTTTCAATGTTATGATGATGAACTACAAAGTCTACATGGTTGATGAGAATATGGTTGTCGTTGATATCAGTTAATTTTTGAGATGTTGTTCCTTCATGATACTACAGCCTACTATTCATTTATGGTATTTGTTCCTCTCGCACCAGTACAAAAAAAATGTTAGCAAAAATTACAGAAAGGTATTTTGAGGAAAAGTAAAATACTATATCTATTTCAAAAAAGAGACCTAGCTCTGCGATACTATATGCATGAAAATACTTTTTGATAGTGGTTAAGTCCTAGCTAACAAAGAAATGGCTATGAAATATTGTTAAGTTACATTTTATATGCATATGGTGGAAATTTTGGTGGCGCATTTCGGAAGGTGATAATGCATTTGTTATGCATTGTTTAATGGAATCGGCAGTTGATATACATATGTTATAAAGTTGGTGGCTCATGGAAGTGATGGATTGCGTTTTTTTATGGTGATTATGCTATGTTTCGGGTTGATGTTGATCACGCTATTTGGTGATGATTCTATACATGATTGTTTATATTGTATAGTGGTCAAGCGATTTATTTGATTTATATCAGAAATGTAAACATAGTTGGCGCATTTGGCAAAGTGATTGCAAATGGTTGAATTATTATGTGGACTTGGATTATGCTATGATTTAAATGTGTTGATACTATCGATGCACTGGTTGATTAATGGTGTTAATGGAAGGCGCATTGGCATGTACTGTGGAGTAAATGAGATGAGGGTGGAGGCAACATGCATTTACTGCATGTCACCTTTACCCTTCCCGTTGGTTGCCACCCTAGTCGAACTATTGTTGATCTTGTTGTTGTGTTCACGGGCTCACCTGTGGGTCGTACAACCATCATTTTGGTATGGCTTCTCGTCACTGCCTCTGTGAAATTAGCATAAGCCTTACATTGCTATTTTATTTTTAAGGTCACAGTCACCCGCCTTATGCTAAATAACTCAGCGATTTTAATGGAAGGGCCTCTACCCTGTGTCGATTGGATGCCTGGTTATGCATAGCTACCATGGCTTGTTTGGTTGGTTGTTCCTCTACCAAAGTGGCATTTTTTAGTTGATATATAGTCACTAATATGCACACTTTTGATTTTTCAGTTGATGGTTGGCATTGGTTACGAATATGGGAGTTTCTCACGCAAGTCGCGTTCTGTATAGGGTGTTTTGCAAAGTAAATTATTGGACTGGGTATACATATTACATATTTTTTTGTTGGTTGAATAAACCTAAGTGCACACAGCTTGGTCAATCATGATTTTCTAAATCAATAGCTCGGCACGATTTATTGAGTTATATCGTGGTCGTGTGTTGATGTGTGATTAGTGGGATTGTCGCACCATGAAGTTTTCTCAGTTGCACACCGTGCATAGTATGGATGACTTGTTTTCATGCTCAGTGATATCCACTAATTTTTTAGCGCGTTTTTTATTGCAAATTGACCAATGTTGATGACAAGCATGTTGGTTATTTGGTTCATTTTTTTAGTCATAGGGGTTTGGTGTTGTTCACACATGTCGCGTCATGTAGATGAGGTTTTGAGAATTAGAAGATTGGATTGGATATGTTTACTACATATTTTTTCATTAGTAGAATACACTTGAATATGTGCGGCCTGATCACTCACAGGCGACTTAGTAATTGGAACAGAATGAATTTTTTGAGTTATATCGTGGTTATATATTGTTGTGTGGTTATGGTGGAATTCTCTCATTGTGCACCATGTAGAATATGGATGGCTTGTTGTATGCCTAGTGATACTCCTGAATTCTAAGTGTGTTTATCTTTTTGCAAATTGATCACTATTGATTACAGTTGTGTGGGATGTTTGTCTCAGTTTTAATTCACACTGAAATATTTGTTTCACAGTGGCATGGTTACAGGGTTTTGAAAATTTACTCCTACATAGCCTGTGTCTAAATAGTGATTGTTGGTTATAGTCAATTTCCTTTCAGGCATGATATGTAAGGTCTTGATCATTTTTATTTTTCTACTACATATATATGTATGGGAACAGATATCATTACAAGATCTCGATTGGCTCTAGTAACAGAAGTAGAGACTTCGTTATTATTTTTTGGAAACACAACTTTCAAATACAGACGTGGATTGGGGAAATGTATGGAAATGGTGGATGTTAATGGTTACAGATTGAGTGTTGTTGGTTATTGTTATAACATGCAGAATGTATGAATAAAAGGAACAGAACCTCTTACAAATTGTGTGAAGTACTTGTGTTTTGTAATAGTGTTGTATTGGATATTTTATTTTTGGACAGTGAACTAGTTAAATACACAGGAATTACTACTCAGTCCTCTGATTGTTGGTTGATGTTATGGATCGCTTGATTAATATCATGAATAGTAAACATTTTTTCCCCTCTCATTATCTCATTTTACGCTAATTACAACCCCCTAACATATCCCATATTCATTTTTTTTTCACCCCCTGTTTTGATATTGATCACAGCTAAGAAAATTTTTGTGTTATATTGGATAGAAATGGAATAATTTTGTGTGGATTGTAGTGAGGTTTATTGGTTTGCTTATAGTTGATTGTTGTTATCATTGAGCAGTGACCATATCTCTTCCCTTTCATTATATCATATTTTCACAAATTACAAACCCCTCATGTATCCCTGAACATTTTTTCCACCCCCCTGCTCATTGATTAACATTAGAACAATTTGTATGGATTGGATTGCATGAGCCTTATACATTCTGAGCCAAATCTATTTCGTATTTTTAAGGAGTTGTCATGTGTGGTTATTTAAAAGACTATTTTCTAATTGTTAACATATGCAGGATGATTTTTTTCAGTCGGGGAAGCCATGGCCGAGGAAAAAGAGGTAGAGGTAACTGGAACCGAGGCCCAAGGAGGCTTGGGTTCTCAATACATTTTGATGTTGATTCTGAAGACCTTGGCCAATTGTTCCATGTTGGGTTATTTAATTGGATTGGATATGGAATAGTCTAACCGAGGCCTGAAAGGCCTCCCTTCCAATCCCCTCAAGCCCTCGTTATAATTGTGCCTCCTTATGTCTCTTTACAGCCTGAATTCTCGTAAAACAATGGGTGGCAAAAGATTGTTCACCCAACAGTCTCCCAACACCGTGGCTGGCCAAACTTAACCTTACCTGTTCTCGCACCTTTGAACCCCATTTCCCAAGATTCCCCTAACCACTCGCCAGTGCAATCCTCCCATGCCAGCAAGAGATTGAAGACTGAAGCCGACCATGCATCTGATAAAGGAAAATTTGTTGTTGCCCCTTCCTCATCCTCCGATGACTCTGACAAATCTGTGTCTTCACAAATGCATTTCAGGGATTATTGTTCCCATGTGATCAGTGAGATAAATCCTAAAGTCTCTACCCATCTCAAGGAAATTTCAAGGAAATTAGGAGGTGACAGCAGCAACCAAGGAAGGGTTGCCTCATAGACTGAAAAATATGGATTTTAAATTTTATGTTATTTATTGTTTTATGACAGTGGACTCCATGGATTTTGGACAACATGTTTTATTTTGATATATTAGTATTAGTTTGAAATATCTTCAAAATTATGAGCTAAAATTGTCAAAGGAAAATATGTTTTTGAAAGGAGGCACAAGGGGTGTGTTTTCTTAACAAATGGGTTATGTTATGATGTGATGATTTTTATTCACTAAAGGAGTCACAAGGGGGTCCCGCCTATTAGTTGTTATTTAATTATGACCCTATTATGATTATTATGTTTTCCCCTTCCTTAACTAAAGTTAGTTAAGGCCTTATGTTAGTTTAACTAATAAGTTAGTTCAACTACTCTAACCAATTCTAAATTGTTAAAAGCTGAACTAAGGGGAGGAACAAGAGGAGGATAGAAGCACAAAGCATGCTAAGGTTTTCTCTTTGAGTTATGTTAAGATAGTTCAGTTTTCATTCATTCATATATTCATCATAGCCTAATTCTCTTTTGTGATAGCAGAGCCTTATTGTAGACAACAACATTCAAGGTTGAATCAAATCATTCAAACACTTGTTCTTCAGAGGTGTTGATCTATCTTTGATAGTATGTGTAGACTTGTTTGTTTGTGAATTAACTTTCATGACTAATAAAGGTTATTGTGCAAAGTCGAGTGGGAAGCAATCTGTGGCAAGTTGATCCATATTTTAGAGTTTAGTTTTGGTTTTCTGTCAGAGGTCCTTTTGTATGTTCCATCGAGGATTTCTATGTTTGACTTTGGTCCAAGATTTATGTGTGAAGTTTTGTAAAGACAATGACTCTTTGGTGAATTGGAATGAAATAAGGGATTGTTTTATGTATCATCTATATTGATTACGATGTTGGTGTCTTTACTTCTATTCTTACATTTATTTCAGCAACTAATATTTTCAGAAAAATACATAAAAAGTGAATTTCCAGCAAGCTTTTTGTTGATAAAAGACTAGCCTAAGCACTTGTAATTAATACTTGTGAGTTAGGATATATATTTGTGTTGGATATAAACATAGGGTGATATTCTCGTCTACTTTACTTTATCCAAGTAAATTCTGAAAATTCTTGAGTAAGATCAATTCATATCTTTTCCTCAACACCCACATCTGTGAATGAAAGAGGCACTCACCTTCTTCTGGGTCGTCTAGTTCACCGGGCTAGAACTTGGTGGTAGAAACAGTGCCATTGGGTTCCACGTCAATGATCTGTCTCCCCCTTTATGGTTCTGACTCAGAGTTAGATGTCGCATATGATTCAGAGGCTTTCACCTCAGCCACCAGCGATTTCTTGGAGTGGCAATCAGCAATTTTATGTCTGGGGCTCTTATAGAAGTCACACCACTTCTTGGTATCTTTCTTTGTCTTTCAAGTGTCCTTCTTTGCTTGCAGCCTAGACTGGTTGTCTTGAGGCTATATGTATTTTTTATGTCCTTTGTTTTTTGGGTTGGGGCTTCCCTTTAATTGCTTCCGATGTGAGGGGTTCCCAAGCCCAAATTGTCGCATCTTTTGTTTAAGATTTTGCTCGATTTTGACGACATATCGATAGGTTGTACCCAAGGACCAGATGTCCAAAAACTCCATTTCGGCCTAGATGTATATATGCAAACGACTGTGATACTTGATCACTAGATTTCTCTTATAATATTTGATACCCAACTTGGTGCGAAAGGAATGGAAGATATCTTTGAACTCCGACATTGCTTGTTCTCTTTCCTGCCGCAGTGTGGTCCATTTTGTATACAGGTCGTCATAACTTCTGACAGGGTAGTATTGTTCCTTGATAACATCCCTGAAGGACTCCCAGGTGACCAAGACTATAAATAATGAGGTTTTCCTCTATTTCATTTTTCTCACATAAAGTCTCCCACCAATATTTGACATGGGGGACGGCTTTGAGGAGCGCAAACGTAATCTTTTCTCTGTTCGAAAAGTTATGGATCGAAAAATACCCTTCTAGCAGATTTAACCATTTGTCTACAGCGTCTTCATCTATCTAAACTTCAAATATGGGGATATCAAAGTTGATTTGTACCTTAAAGGGGGTGGCACCTCCATTCGAGGAATATGCATCGCCTGTTCGTAGCCGCCGAAGGATTTGTGCAAAACTATCCATCATTTCACTCGTCTGTTGCATGAGGGCTTCCTTGAGCAACATTTTGAAAGGATTTCTTGTATCTTCATATTTATTTTATCCCGCCATGATAGGTCGCTTGGGCATGCGAGATATTTTTTCCTCAAGAGAAACAAGATCGAGGCCCAATTCTTTGTACCCTGACCTCGTCGGGGACATGCATTAAGAACGACAAGGAGCATACCACTCTGGTACCAATGATCCGGATTTTATGAGCATAACGAAAATGAATACAGATTATTATTATTATTAACATAGAGACATAAGAATAATAGAGGTACAATAACAGAGATACAGTAAAATTGATTTCTATTCAATAAGAAAATGTGATGAAATTGTAAAATGCAACGGAAAACAAGACTGCTAGAATGGTGGCGGCTTATCTCTGAGAAGAGATGTGGCGGTTGCACTCATTCACAAGAAGATAGTTACAATGAGGCTCTCCAATACTCTTTTACAATAAACAGAAATTCCAAAACCCTAGACATCCAAAAACCTAACCCTAGGAGATGAAGTGCCAAAAGTCATGTGGGCCTCGTTGGGGTAAGCTAGTACATCAACTTCCTGGGGTCGTAACTTTTGCATACGATCTTTGTTTTAGGCGCACGATAGCCCATTGGAAAGGTATATCCGAGGAATACACATGTTGTCTTCAAACTCTGACCCAATCCATATTTTGACTATGGAAATCCCTAAAAACGTTGTTTAGGGCCTCAAAACGGACCCGGAAGTTAGGGACCCAAAAACTAGGAAAAAACTGCCAAAATGAGCCAATTGGAATAGGTGGGAAGCCACCGAAATCCATCTGGATCACCTTGTATTTGAAGGTCTTGATTTCATAGGGCAGATGACATTTTTGGTTGACATGGAGATATCTTCGTTGGCAAAGCCAACCGATGGTGTAGGGTTGCGGGTGCAGTGTCGTCGACAGGTCCAGCCACTTGAAGACCTCTGTTGAGATCAGGTTCTTCTGACTACCACTATTGAAAATGAAATGAAGCGGAGCCCACTTCACCCACATATATAAGTAAAATAGGTGTCCCCCTTCCTCTGTTTCTTCTGGTTCACTTGGCTGGACTTTCATGGTAGAGACAGTGGCACTGGGTTCAGCATTGATAATTTGCTTCCCTCCTTCTGGATTTGATTCGAAGTTAGAATCAGCCTCTGACTCGGAAGCCTTCAGCTCATCCATGAATGACTACTTGGAGCAACATTCTTTGGTGTTATTCCAAGGGATTTTATGGTATTCATACCATTTTCCCATGTCCTTATTTGACTTCTCATTACCCTTCTTATGTTGCAGCTTGGACTGGTTGTCCTGAGAGTGGCCATCTTTGCATTGTCCCTTGTTGTGTGGGTTGGGGTCACCTTTTCCCTACTTCAGCTGTGAGGATTTTGTAGAACCAAACTCTCACCTCTTCTGCTTAAAAATTTTCTCGTACTTGACAGCATATCTATAAGTCATACCCAATGATGTGATGTCCAGAAACTCCATTTCTGTTTGAATGTATCTATGCAAACAGTCTTGGTATTTTAGCACCAAATGTCGCTCAGAGTCTTTGATACCTAATTTGGTCCACAGGATATAGAAAATATTGGTGAAATCTAGTACTATCTGGTCCCTTTCCTAACGCAAGGTGCTCCATTTGGTGTATTGGTCCTCGTAGCTTCCAACAGGGTAGTATTATTCTTTAATGGCATCCTGGAAGGAATCCCATGTAGGGGCGACCGAAAATATTGCAGATTCTTTTATGGCCCTTTGCTCAGAGTAAGTATCCCACCGATCCTTAACATGGGGGATGGTCTTGAGGAGTGCAAAAGTAATATTTTTCCTATAGGAAAATTTATGGACCGAAAAATACCCATCGAGCAGATTCAACCATTTATCTACATCATCTGCATCTATCAGTCCTTCAAATAATGGAATATCAAAATTTACCTATACCTTGAAGGGGGTTGCATGGTTGCTTGATGAATATGCTTCTCCTGTGGGCAGTCATCGAAGGATCTGTGCAAAGTTGTCCATCATTTTGTTCCTTTTCCGCACAAGGGCTTCCTCGAGAAACATTTTAAAAGGATATCCTGCTCCATCATCTTTCTTTCCTTCCCCCGTGGGTTGTTGTCAGGCTCAGCGCGATCGATCTTGCAAAGGCTCGACCAGTTCAAGTCCCAACTTCCTGTACCTAGATATTGTCAGGGACAGGCACGAAGAAAAATAAATGAAGAGCAGACCGCTCTGATACCAATGATCCGGATTTAGGATCAAAATGAACTGATTAACATACTGAATACAATAAACACAAAGATGCAGAGATCAACACAGATATTAAGTGAACAATATCTTCTATTGAATAAATGAAATAGGTTGAAACTGTAAAACTGCAGAACTCAAACAACTTGCTCGAATGGTGGTAGTTATCTCTAAGAAGAGATGTGGCTGCTACACACATCCGTCTTAGAAGAATCATTACAATGGGGATCCAGAGGCCTTTTTAACATTACTCATGAATTTCAAAACCCTAAACATCCAAAAACCTAACCCTAGGAGATGAAACACCAAAATTTATGTGGGCCTCGATGGGTAAGCTGGTACCTCAATTTCTCGGGGTCGTAAATTTTACATATGACGTTCGGTTTAGGCACATGATAGCCCATTCGAAATTTATTTTCAATAAATACACATTACACCATCAAACTTTAACTCTATCTACAGTTTGACAGTGGCAAGCCAAAAAAATGTTGTTTAGGGCCCCAAAATGGCCCTAGAAGTATAGAAAGATGTGTTGACATGAAAACATACAAAATAATCCAGTTGGATTAGGTGGGCGGCCACCATACTCCACCTGGAATATGTGTAGGGCTTCAGACAGCCTCGAAAGTGTAGAACCCACAATTACAATGAAGTACAGAAGAACGTGCTTAACTAAAAATTGTCAAGAGGAGCCAGTTGGAAGAGGTGGGTGGCCACCAATATCCACCTGGATCAAATATCCAAGGTTACCCTAGCAAGATTCCAACAAAAGTCAACAATTGGTTGCCAAAGTTTCCAAGAAACAATGTGATAATTGTCGAAGACCATATTTATGTCATGGCCCGAGATATGGATAATGCAGGTATTGATCATGAAGATGTGGACATTAGACTATTCACTTCATCATTGACTGAAGAAGCTCTTGATTGGTTCAAGGGACTCCCTAATAATCATATTACGACCTATGATGTTTTTTTTTCATTATTTAAAAGCATATGGTCGAGAAAATAAAATGGTGGGACACTTGGGACTTAGTTCAATCAAATAAAGAAAAAGGAGAATGAAACAGTAAGGGAATTCATTTCCAGATTTGACAGGTTGTACAATTAAATTCCAACAAATTACTTCCCTACAGCATCATCAATTTGTCACCTTTACATGAATGATTTTGAAGGGAAGCTCTGATACATTCTTAAAGATAAAAATCCTACATCATTGGCAGAGGCTAAAGAGTTCAGTATCAACATTGAAGAGAATCTCCTTGATGAAAAAGTAGAACCTTTTTAGTACCCTCGTAAAAGGAAAGAATCGAGGACAAAGGTTTCCAACAATAGTGTTCCTGATCTGATTTCTCTCCTGACTTAGAATATAGACCAAATGAAAACTCATTTTATCCAGGTGAAGGATCATCTTATGAACCGTATGAATATAGTGGAAAGAAATCAATCTGCTCCTAGACCTCAATTGGCCAAACAGAAGAGAGATGCCACCGGTTGGAAACCAAGACCTCAACAAGAGGCAAAGGCCCCAAATACCTTGAAACATGTTGGGACAGTTGATATAGAATCTTGGTTTCGCCCATGCTAAGAACCCCACAGGGAAGATGAGTTCCCCCGACAAGATGAATATTATCATGATGATACAAACTTCATGATTTTAAATCTGAATAATGAACATGTTACTCAAGAACAGATCAATGAAGCCAGAAGAATAGGAGAAAGGGATGGGATACTATGGGCCTTAAATAAACAAACAGATGATCAGAAGAAGGAATTAAGGAGGAGGGAAACTCTAACCTATAGAAGAAAAAATGATTCAGCCCCTCCACTACATCCTAACACTCCTCTTCCATTAGCAGAAAAGGTGGCTCCACCACCTCCATCGTCGGTATGTGAGTTGCTTCCTAAGCCAACTCCTAGAGATGACATTCAATTGAATATAGATGTTGCAAACATGTTTAGAAAATTGAATATGACGGTCCCAATGACAGATATGTGTAAGATTCCTTTCGTAAAAAGGGAAATTTTGAGTATATTACAAGTGCCATCCGAGAAGGAGGATCCTCCCATCATTTTGAATACTATGTATCTTGATCGGCCAAGAGACAAGAACCCTCCCTTCTATCTTTCATTAGGAATGAATGGCCTCTGCTTGAACAATTGCATGCTTAATTCAGGGGCCTCAACAAATGTCATATCCTTGAAGGTAATGAAACATCTTGGTTTGAAGACAACTCGACCTTATGGAAATGTTTGTTGTATTGATTCAAGAAGAGTAGAGGTCTTGGGAGTATGTGAATACGTTGAGGTATTTTTGATAGATTTTCCACATATCAGCATCCTCATGGGCATATTGGTGATCAATGTCCCTGATGCCTGGGGGGTTCTCTTTTTGAGGACCTAGTCCTCATCCCTTGGATGTTTCCTTAGCATGAACCTGAAACATGCATATTTTCCCATGGGCGATGGCACGTATGATATCTTACATAACAGGGAAAAGAAAGATACACATGTGATGAATTTGAGGGGCCCCAACTATGTCAGTGAACACTACCATGATATGCCTCCATGGGTTTTTGAGTATGACCCACCCGAGTTGCCCTTCATGTAGGAAGATTTAGTAGAGGTGTTTCTCCCATGGACAGATAAAAATAATATTGCATAGTAACATTGGAAGGATTCGGGTTCTATCCATATTATACAAAAGGAAGATGAGAAACATGAAGAAATTTTCAAAGATACAGTCCACTATGAGCCTCTGCATGATAAGAATACGCCTTGCATCAATTTCAATTAAGGAATCCTTGTGCTCATGTGGGACCAAATAAAGCGCAAGCCCAGATATGACCAAGAAGACAACAATTCTTGGCTTGGCCCTTACATCATCAAGAAGAATTCTGACAAATAAAGGTATTATCTGACAGCATTAGATGAGAGAAATATGCCACTACCAGTAGATGGGTCTCTTCTCCAACCTCACATCCAGGTCACACGACTTCTTCAGGGCATGTGCCCCGGGTAAGTAGGTAAGTCATTTTTATTCCCTGTATTTTCATCTTGATTGGTCATACTAGTTTAGATGCATTTCATTTTCATTTTTCTCTACTTGCATTATTGATTTCATGCTTAGTTTAGAATTTATTGAAAAATGTCAAAATCTTCTTTTTTTAGTTTAGTGGGTTTTTATTATCATCATATGAGAACAAGGATGAGTAGGCCATCCTGCACTTGACAGCTTGATGTTTCCTTGCAGGCACACGTCTACCAGGAGATGTTGTGGTTATCATGCACTCTAGAGGCGAGCACATGTCCCAAAATAGGAGCCAGATGTTATCCCCATTTTGTGGATAACTAAGGAGATTATGTCTCGACACCCTCAGGTTGTAGATATGGAGTGTCGAGAGACTACATGACCAGCAATACCCTTTGCACAGATGGAAAACCCACTCACCACCATAGATGGTCACAGTTTTGAAGACGACATCCACCACATCAGTTGGCT
Organism: Picea engelmannii; assembly: GCA_009831015.1. Classification (NCBI taxonomy): domain Eukaryota; kingdom Viridiplantae; phylum Streptophyta; class Pinopsida; order Pinales; family Pinaceae; genus Picea; species Picea engelmannii. The sequence goes on along the minus strand of ML808151.1, from coordinate 20,443 downwards.
TCCAGAAGGCAGTGAGCCTTTCTCCATGAGGTACAAGTTAGTATTATGGTGAGAATCATTTCAATTTTCAAGACACTTGATTATGTTGTATCTTAGATTACTCTAGATTTCATGATATATGCTTGGAAATTATGCCTTTTTCCATGATTCACCTTGGTGGTTAACATTGTTCCCTAGTAAATGGTGTTTCTTGGGAATAGTTTTGCTACTAGGAACTCTCTTAATGAGCCATCGAACTGTTCCCGAACATACTTACCACTTTCCATCATTATTCCCCTCCATTTCATTATCTCTTGGGATTTTAGGGTGTATTGACCCAAGAATGGGTTGTCCCTCATTCTATGGGAAGAAGGGGCTAAAGGCCCATAGGGGTTGATGTTGGGTAAAAGATAAAATCCCTATATAAACCCTCCATATGTTTTGCCTAGGGATCACCCAAGAAAGCAATAAAATGCTTATGTTTGAGTAAAGGGGACCCACAATATAATGAAGAATTATTAAAAGGTTATATGAAGGATAGGAGGTCTCATCATGAGCTGGCCTATCACGTCCATGAATATCTAGTGGTATGATGTTGTCATCATCTGGTCACCAAACCAGGGCAATGGCTCTCAGTTGGATGGTTGAGAGAAAGGGGGTCTCATCACTAGAAATCCTTCTCATTTCCACTAGGTGTTTGTGGGTGACATTGCCATCATCTGGTCACCATGCGATGGCAGTGACCTTCAATCTCTCTTTATGCTATATTGAAAGAAAATACAAATAAAGAAAGATAAAAGGAAATTAATGGGATTGGGAAAAGTGCATTGTGGACGAAGGTACCACACACCCTCTACAAAGGCACCCATGAATGAGACACTAAGACCCCATGTATGTCATGAACCCTATGCCCATTGAGTCTTGACCCCAACCACTTCATCCACTTTACATGGCTCAGAGAGGGATCTCTTGGAAATTCTCCTTCACCTAGGGAAAGATCTACCCAATAGGACACCTCGTCAACCCTCCCATATTCAAGCTTGACAAGTCGCATAGTGTCTTTGAGAAATTAATTTTTTGATATAGTGATCTTTGATGCACATGCTTAGATGGATTATTTATTGATTGGATTCACTTATCATGATTTTATGACTTGGGATCCTTGGAGGGTGTGCTCATTTTTCTTTACAAGACCTAGTTGGTAGATAATTTTGGGAGAAAAAGCCTAGCTTGGGATTCCATGGGGCTACAAGACCACAGGATGGATGGAAGGGGCCTGCATGTTGGATGAGAGATATCATACTTGTAAGGCCTTGATGATGACTTGGATGGCATAGCCCAGTCCTCACTTGCCAAACAATTTTCTAAGGAGGGGAAAAACGTCCTATTTTTTATCTTGACGTCATGCTTGGGGGGATAGGGCATGGTGGTGAGGTGCCACTCAGTTAACACATGGAATTGTTTAGGAGAAGAGGGTCTTCACCATGGTGAGAGTGATTAGATTCTTGACATGTGGTCTTTGGAGGCCTACCCATGCTTCTCCAACACCAACGACTTCCTCAAAGTGGAAAAATGTCCCCTAAAGGGGAGACGTCCTTCTAAAATTAGGGTTGTCTTATGTGCAAAACTGAATTTTAAATGAATTACTTTGTGAAATGGGGTAAGATTAGGGTTTTTTACCCATAATCTTGTGTTTTACTCCTTAATTTTTGGATAAGTCACCTTGGTGACATTTGTATAAATAGAGATCATAAGATCTCATTTTTAACATAACTCTCCCTCATTGTGAGAGGACTTATTCTGAAATTTTCGATATACTTGGATCTTTTATCTCTTGTTCACTTGTTTATGGCTATATTTATGAATGCTTAATGGAGGAAGTGATGTGCTAGCCTTGGAAGGATTATCCCCTGCTATTGTGGTGGATTATCTTGGCATCTTTCCTTGAATTGGTATGTTTTTTTTATTTCATGCTATCTTTTGTTTCAATTCAAGGTTATTGTGCTAGGAAATGGGTGGGAAGTATAAGGGCATACACCCCCATCATAGTATTCATCACTTTATGCTTCATATTAATTCTTTAACAAGGGTTTTCCAAGGGAAGTATAAAGACATACACCCTCTTATCTTAAAACCTAGCTACAGAAACTTTCCTTGGGAAGTAAAAGGGATTACACCCCCAAGGAGGTAGATTCTCTAGCTCTTTATTTTAACGACCCCATTAACCCAATAGTAAAGGTACTAGTTGTTTATTATTGCATTGGAAAAATAAATTATTGCATTGGGAGATGTGATTTTCAGTCATTTTTACTTCTTGCAAAGTGGATTGTAGTCATTGTTCCTTGGGAACCTCATAGCCACTAGGGCATCCCCATCAAGGGAATATTTCTTGTTTCTATTACAAAATTTCATCTTCAGCCATTAGGGCTGCAGAAACACTAACTCATTTTCTTGAATAACTCTCTTATCAACCATTGGATTTTGCTCAAAGTTTGCACACTTACTCTCCTTGGTCTAGCACACTTTTTGGAAAATTTTGAGGGGATTTCAGTGGCTGATTTTCTTGTTGTAATACATTGGATGTTACATCCATAAGGCTGATATAATTTTTTGCAGACAAGTGTTTACAACAGCCTTATCTTTTTTTGCTAGAATATTGGCTTTTCATCTTGAGTTTAGCTAGTCTTTATCTTGTATTTTCTACTTGATCTCTAGCACTTATTGAGCATCTTACAATACCATTTACTTTCTAATATAAATTGTCATATATTGCTGCAATTTAGGGATAGAAATATTAACTTTCTTATCCAACTAACATATATCATTGCAAAGTGTCTTTTCTTGTGTCTCGGGTAGGTACAATCATCCGAAGAAGTACTATACTTGTGGGGAAACAATTACTTGAATTACAAGGAATCTCTTCCCACATTTAATCCCACTTAGACTTTACCTCTAGGGGCTCCAGTTCCATATCTCTCCATATCCATATCAATCCCCCTAGGGTCACTGGGATCACCTCCCTAGAGTGACCTAGTCACCCTTGCAGTGTGGGACCTACATCGAGGTGACATTGGGTGTAGGATTCCCAAGTTGTAGCACTTGCTTTGTGGTTGGGTCAGTATTTTCCCAACTTACAACTTTCTCTATAACAGTGCTTGTCATGAAAGTAGTGATCATCGGTTGAGTCAGATAATGGATCATGACGCTTTAATTTTGTGACTTTTTCCTTGTTTCACCTTGGTGGTCATCATCCCCTCCTATATAAGTATTGTCACTCCTAGGTAGAGTTGTACTAATGGGGGGATTTGATAGGGGGTGATCCAGGTGGACATCAATGGCCACCCACCTCTTCCACTGACTTCACATGGTTATTTATCTTGGCAGTTTTTTTATTTATAGTTTTTTATGTCCTAAAATTTTGTGGTCATTTTGAGGCCTCAAATGATGTTTTTTGGCCATTCGGAGCCCTTGTGTGTTCATGGACTACCCAAGCCTACCAATAATTGTAGTTCTCAGTTACATATTTCTAACAAGCTACTGTGTGACCCAAATGGAGTTTGTATGCAAACGTTGTGCCCCAGGAAGTTGATATATCAAATAGCCACCTTGGGCCCGCAATCCTTTTGGTGCTTCATCTCCTAGTGTTAGGGTTTTGGATATTTATATTTTTTGTCTCTTATGTTTTAGTAATTTATGTTAAAATTCTATTTCTAGTCTCTTGTAATGTCTTCTTATGAATGAGCATAGTCAACACCTATCTCTTCAAAGATAAGCTACCACCATTCTAGCTAGTTTGTATTGCTTTTCATTTTATAGTCTTTTCATATTTCAGTCATTAGTAGAATTTGGCTTTCACTATATTAATGTGCTCTCTACAATATTTGTGTATGTGTGTTTCCATTCATATTCCTACCTTTCATTTCGTTCTCTATACAATCCAGATTAGGGGTAGTGTTTCCATATTCGGATCCATGCATAACATTATCCATCTCTCTCAATATTTGTTGTCCCTACTTTTGAGTGGGTGGTCATATGTCACACATAAATGTGCATGCTTCATAATCCCAATAGAAGAAGGAGCTCAAATGCTTGAAGTTGGTGCTTCTATATATAAAATAAAATAAAAAAGGGAAAAGAGAAAAATTCAAAACAAATGAAAAGAAAAAGAAATGGTAAAGAAACAAAAGAAATAAACCATAAACAATGACCCCTTGCTATGAGGTCATCACCCCAAGTCTTATGCAATGAGCGCATATCTAAAAAATGACTAAATGAAAGTCAAAAGACAAAAAAGGTTAAATGAATAAAGAAAAAGACAAATGGAGGTTGTAGATTTAAACCTTGTACAATTATTTACTGCAAACAGATTCTCAGTAACAACGGAAAAGATACAATGGCACACACGCACATTACAAGACATTTTTACCCTAGAAACCCAAACCACGAAAACCAGCAACGTGTTTAGAGTCGCACCTCTAATATTCTATTCATCATATATCCATTGTTTACAATATATAAGATCTTGAGGAATCCAAACCCATAATCCATTGACCTGGATTAGTCAACAACCCTAATTCCTTAACCAAAATTAGAAAACCATCTGTGAAAACCATGTGTTGAAAATTTTCAAAAAATAGACGCAAAAAATTGCCAATTTTTTTTTCGGAGGCGCTTCCCCCAAACCCCCGGGTAGGGGGTGGCTAGTGCCCCCCCACGCACTCGGCGTAACGCAAACACTATATCTAGTTGTACAAATAATATAACACATACCCAACAGAGGTTTGGAAAGACACAGTGCCAAGGAAAGGGCAACACATTGCTTAAGCGCTCCCTCATTACAAAGGTGCTCGTGTGGATGAATATCTTACAGAACCTCACATGAATATGCATGA
>ML808151.1:0-15472 GCA_009831015.1 Picea engelmannii | reverse complement strand
ACAAGCAAAAGTTAGGGCTAAAACAATGGATAAAACAAGTAAAAGTTAGGGCTAAAACAATGGATGAAACAAGGGTTTAACTAACTTATTAATTTTGAAAATTTAAGAGCATATAACAACCAAAAACACCAATATGCCTAGCCCTAAAATTGTTGTAATACAAACTAGCTATGATGATTTTCCAAGATAGTTTATTTTGAGTCAAAAACATGTTAGAAAACTCTAAATTTTTAGGTCAAAAATATTTACGAAAACCTTAGACGTCTAGGGTTTTTTATGGTTGAAAATTAAATGTAAGCTAAACAAACTCTATATTTTCCTTAAAACAAAGATAAAAATTGAAGTTTTGGATTTTAGATTTACTATATGGGAGAAGAGTAGTGCCCACTATTTTTTTGGGGGCATATGGGGTCAACTAAGGACTCTTTTGAGAGGATGTAAGTAGATCTATGGTAATATCTAGGATTTCCCACTACAAACCCTAGAAGATCCACCTAGTGTCTTACAAAATTTAATATGGTTCAAGGGAAGATACCTCACTAGTAATATTCCAAGGGTTTTGAAGAAGGGACTTGTTCAAGAAAGACACCAAGAGAGTGTATCACCACCACTAGAGAAGTAAAACTACACTTAAAATCATTCATAAAAAAAAATCCAACAATATTAAGTGAGACCACCTACTCAAGAAATTGTTTCATCCATAAAACACTAGCCAAGAGCATCCATGAAAGATGAAAATAAATACATAAGACATCTCCTCAAGAAGCCACTTTAGTTTTCGAAGAAGAAAAGTAGACAAGTAATTGTTCTCCATATGTACTAGAAGTGATTCACAAATGAGAAGTGATTCTCTATTTATATGAGAGATATAACACCCTTCTCATTATAATAATAATGTTTTCCTAGCTTTACCATAAGAAAATATAAAAATGACCTTTATCTCTTTACAAGCCCTAGAGATAAGGTAAAAATATATAAAATATTCATAATACAAGAATGGATGAGCCAAAAAATACCCCAAAGATGCTCCCCAAATCAAGTAAACTCTTCTCAAGTTCCAAGTCATCATAAACATGTGGAATGACCTCCTAAAAGGTGGAACACCCTCCTCAGAAGGTGTCCCACGAGTGGTCAAAAATTTGACGATAATCCTTTCGTGATAGATTCTAAAAGCACCATAACTTTATCAATTTTTCCTGAATTTCTATTATGACCACATTTCAGAAATATCATGGCTATTCTAAATCTAATGGTGTTGATCTGGTAGAATTCTGGGCATTCTATCAAAATATAATTGCTTCTGAAGTTGGCCATCGTCAAAATATGTGAAAATGCATGTAAAGGGGCTCAAAAGTGAAATGTTCCCTCCAAAGGGTGCAATGTCCTCTCCGAAAGTGTGAAATGATATAAAATGTATCCCAATGACCTCATAATCAGTGGGATGACTTCCATCAAATGTGCAAGGGGCCTCCTCAACATCCTCCAAAGGAACAAGGCTTAATCCAAGTCATATCCATGACGAGTACATCATCCAAAGTAAGGTGCAAGTGACCCAATGTAACCATCAATTTTTGGGCATGTACACAAGTTCAATACAAAATAAGAAGCGATTCATGTCAAATGTAAATTCCATTAGGTATATCACATTAAGAATCATCTTCAAACTTCACAATAACTCATAGAATTCATACAATTTTCCAAGTTTAGGTATGTGAGGGTTATCATTTGCCCCTATTACACATGTTAGTACCCATGAGGAGAATTATTTCCCAAGAAATCCATCAAGGAGCATGTGCGATGATAGATGGTATGCTATGGGGTTTAAATTCATGAGTGTCATGCATATTCATGTGAGGTTCTGTAAGATATTCATCCACACGAGCACCTTTGTAATGAGGGAGCGCTTAAGCAATGTGTTGCCCTTTCCTTGGCACTGTGTCTTTCCAAACCTCTGTTGGGTATGTGTTATATTATTTGTACAACTAGATATAGTGTTTGCGTTACGCCGAGTGCGTGGGGGGGCACTAGCCACCCCCTACCCGGGGGTTTGGGGGAAGCGCCTCCGAAAAAAAAATTGGCAATTTTTTGCGTCTATTTTTTGAAAATTTTCAACACATGGTTTTCACAGATGGTTTTCTAATTTTGGTTAAGGAATTAGGGTTGTTGACTAATCCAGGTCAATGGATTATGGGTTTGGATTCCTCAAGATCTTATATATTGTAAACAATGGATATATGATGAATAGAATATTAGAGGTGCGACTCTAAACACGTTGCTGGTTTTCGTGGTTTGGGTTTCTAGGGTAAAAATGTCTTGTAATGTGCGTGTGTGCCATTGTATCTTTTCCGTTGTTACTGAGAATCTGTTTGCAGTAAATAATTGTACAAGGTTTAAATCTACAACCTCCATTTGTCTTTTTCTTTATTCATTTAACCTTTTTTGTCTTTTGACTTTCATTTAGTCATTTTTTAGATATGCGCTCATTGCATAAGACTTGGGGTGATGACCTCATAGCAAGGGGTCATTGTTTATGGTTTATTTCTTTTGTTTCTTTACCATTTCTTTTTCTTTTCATTTGTTTTGAATTTTTCTCTTTTCCCTTTTTTATTTTATTTTATATATAGAAGCACCAACTTCAAGCATTTGAGCTCCTTCTTCTATTGGGATTATGAAGCATGCACATTTATGTGTGACATATGACCACCCACTCAAAAGTAGGGACAACAAATATTGAGAGAGATGGATAATGTTATGCATGGATCCGAATATGGAAACACTACCCCTAATCTGGATTGTATAGAGAACGAAATGAAAGGTAGGAATATGAATGGAAACACACATACACAAATATTGTAGAGAGCACATTAATATAGTGAAAGCCAAATTCTACTAATGACTGAAATATGAAAAGACTATAAAATGAAAAGCAATACAAACTAGCTAGAATGGTGGTAGCTTATCTTTGAAGAGATAGGTGTTGACTATGCTCATTCATAAGAAGACATTACAAGAGACTAGAAATAGAATTTTAACATAAATTACTAAAACATAAGAGACAAAAAATATAAATATCCAAAACCCTAACACTAGGAGATGAAGCACCAAAAGGATTGCGGGCCCAAGGTGGCTATTTGATATATCAACTTCCTGGGGCACAACGTTTGCATACAAACTCCATTTGGGTCACACAGTAGCTTGTTAGAAATATGTAACTGAGAACTACAATTATTGGTAGGCTTGGGTAGTCCATGAACACACAAGGGCTCCGAATGGCCAAAAAACATCATTTGAGGCCTCAAAATGACCACAAAATTTTAGGACATAAAAAACTATAAATAAAAAAACTGCCAAGATAAATAACCATGTGAAGTCAGTGGAAGAGGTGGGTGGCCATTGATGTCCACCTGGATCACCCCCTATCAAATCCCCCCATTAGTACAACTCTACCTAGGAGTGACAATACTTATATAGGAGGGGATGATGACCACCAAGGTGAAACAAGGAAAAAGTCACAAAATTAAAGCGTCATGATCCATTATCTGACTCAACCGATGATCACTACTTTCATGACAAGCACTGTTATAGAGAAAGTTGTAAGTTGGGAAAATACTGACCCAACCACAAAGCAAGTGCTACAACTTGGGAATCCTACACCCAATGTCACCTCGATGTAGGTCCCACACTGCAAGGGTGACTAGGTCACTCTAGGGAGGTGATCCCAGTGACCCTAGGGGGATTGATATGGATATGGAGAGATATGGAACTGGAGCCCCTAGAGGTAAAGTCTAAGTGGGATTAAATGTGGGAAGAGATTCCTTGTAATTCAAGTAATTGTTTCCCCACAAGTATAGTACTTCTTCGGATGATTGTACCTACCCGAGACACAAGAAAAGACACTTTGCAATGATATATGTTAGTTGGATAAGAAAGTTAATATTTCTATCCCTAAATTGCAGCAATATATGACAATTTATATTAGAAAGTAAATGGTATTGTAAGATGCTCAATAAGTGCTAGAGATCAAGTAGAAAATACAAGATAAAGACTAGCTAAACTCAAGATGAAAAGCCAATATTCTAGCAAAAAAAGATAAGGCTGTTGTAAACACTTGTCTGCAAAAAATTATATCAGCCTTATGGATGTAACATCCAATGTATTACAACAAGAAAATCAGCCACTGAAATCCCCTCAAAATTTTCCAAAAAGTGTGCTAGACCAAGGAGAGTAAGTGTGCAAACTTTGAGCAAAATCCAATGGTTGATAAGAGAGTTATTCAAGAAAATGAGTTAGTGTTTCTGCAGCCCTAATGGCTGAAGATGAAATTTTGTAATAGAAACAAGAAATATTCCCTTGATGGGGATGCCCTAGTGGCTATGAGGTTCCCAAGGAACAATGACTACAATCCACTTTGCAAGAAGTAAAAATGACTGAAAATCACATCTCCCAATGCAATAATTTATTTTTCCAATGCAATAATAAACAACTAGTACCTTTACTATTGGGTTAATGGGGTCGTTAAAATAAAGAGCTAGAGAATCTACCTCCTTGGGGGTGTAATCCCTTTTACTTCCCAAGGAAAGTTTCTGTAGCTAGGTTTTAAGATAAGAGGGTGTATGTCTTTATACTTCCCTTGGAAAACCCTTGTTAAAGAATTAATATGAAGCATAAAGTGATGAATACTATGATGGGGGTGTATGCCCTTATACTTCCCACCCATTTCCTAGCACAATAACCTTGAATTGAAACAAAAGATAGCATGAAATAAAAAAAACATACCAATTCAAGGAAAGATGCCAAGATAATCCACCACAATAGCAGGGGATAATCCTTCCAAGGCTAGCACATCACTTCCTCCATTAAGCATTCATAAATATAGCCATAAACAAGTGAACAAGAGATAAAAGATCCAAGTATATCGAAAATTTCAGAATAAGTCCTCTCACAATGAGGGAGAGTTATGTTAAAAATGAGATCTTATGATCTCTATTTATACAAATGTCACCAAGGTGACTTATCCAAAAATTAAGGAGTAAAACACAAGATTATGGGTAAAAAACCCTAATCTTACCCCATTTCACAAAGTAATTCATTTAAAATTCAGTTTTGCACATAAGACAACCCTAATTTTAGAAGGACGTCTCCCCTTTAGGGGACATTTTTCCACTTTGAGGAAGTCGTTGGTGTTGGAGAAGCATGGGTAGGCCTCCAAAGACCACATGTCAAGAATCTAATCACTCTCACCATGGTGAAGACCCTCTTCTCCTAAACAATTCCATGTGTTAACTGAGTGGCACCTCACCACCATGCCCTATCCCCCCAAGCATGACGTCAAGATAAAAAATAGGACGTTTTTCCCCTCCTTAGAAAATTGTTTGGCAAGTGAGGACTGGGCTATGCCATCCAAGTCATCATCAAGGCCTTACAAGTATGATATCTCTCATCCAACATGCAGGCCCCTTCCATCCATCCTGTGGTCTTGTAGCCCCATGGAATCCCAAGCTAGGCTTTTTCTCCCAAAATTATCTACCAACTAGGTCTTGTAAAGAAAAATGAGCACACCCTCCAAGGATCCCAAGTCATAAAATCATGATAAGTGAATCCAATCAATAAATAATCCATCTAAGCATGTGCATCAAAGATCACTATATCAAAAAATTAATTTCTCAAAGACACTATGCGACTTGTCAAGCTTGAATATGGGAGGGTTGACGAGGTGTCCTATTGGGTAGATCTTTCCCTAGGTGAAGGAGAATTTCCAAGAGATCCCTCTCTGAGCCATGTAAAGTGGATGAAGTGGTTGGGGTCAAGACTCAATGGGCATAGGGTTCATGACATACATGGGGTCTTAGTGTCTCATTCATGGGTGCCTTTGTAGAGGGTGTGTGGTACCTTCGTCCACAATGCACTTTTCCCAATCCCATTAATTTCCTTTTATCTTTCTTTATTTGTATTTTCTTTCAATATAGCATAAAGAGAGATTGAAGGTCACTGCCATCGCATGGTGACCAGATGATGGCAATGTCACCCACAAACACCTAGTGGAAATGAGAAGGATTTCTAGTGATGAGACCCCCTTTCTCTCAACCATCCAACTGAGAGCCATTGCCCTGGTTTGGTGACCAGATGATGACAACATCATACCACTAGATATTCATGGACGTGATAGGCCAGCTCATGATGAGACCTCCTATCCTTCATATAACCTTTTAATAATTCTTCATTATATTGTGGGTCCCCTTTACTCAAACATAAGCATTTTATTGCTTTCTTGGGTGATCCCTAGGCAAAACATATGGAGGGTTTATATAGGGATTTTATCTTTTACCCAACATCAACCCCTATGGGCCTTTAGCCCCTTCTTCCCATAGAATGAGGGACAACCCATTCTTGGGTCAATACACCCTAAAATCCCAAGAGATAATGAAATGGAGGGGAATAATGATGGAAAGTGGTAAGTATGTTCGGGAACAGTTCGATGGCTCATTAAGAGAGTTCCTAGTAGCAAAACTATTCCCAAGAAACACCATTTACTAGGGAACAATGTTAACCACCAAGGTGAATCATGGAAAAAGGCATAATTTCCAAGCATATATCATGAAATCTAGAGTAATCTAAGATACAACATAATCAAGTGTCTTGAAAATTGAAATGATTCTCACCATAATACTAACTTGTACCTCATGGAGAAAGGCTCACTGCCTTCTGGAAGCCAACTGATGTGGTGGATGTCGTCTTCAAAACTGTGACCATCTATGGTGGTGAGTGGGTTTTCCATCTGTGCAAAGGGTATTGCTGGTCATGTAGTCTCTCGACACTCCATATCTACAACCTGAGGGTGTCGAGACATAATCTCCTTAGTTATCCACAAAATGGGGATAACATCTGGCTCCTATTTTGGGACATGTGCTCGCCTCTAGAGTGCATGATAACCACAACATCTCCTGGTAGACGTGTGCCTGCAAGGAAACATCAAGCTGTCAAGTGCAGGATGGCCTACTCATCCTTGTTCTCATATGATGATAATAAAAACCCACTAAACTAAAAAAAGAAGATTTTGACATTTTTCAATAAATTCTAAACTAAGCATGAAATCAATAATGCAAGTAGAGAAAAATGAAAATGAAATGCATCTAAACTAGTATGACCAATCAAGATGAAAATACAGGGAATAAAAATGACTTACCTACTTACCCGGGGCACATGCCCTGAAGAAGTCGTGTGACCTGGATGTGAGGTTGGAGAAGAGACCCATCTACTGGTAGTGGCATATTTCTCTCATCTAATGCTGTCAGATAATACCTTTATTTGTCAGAATTCTTCTTGATGATGTAAGGGCCAAGCCAAGAATTGTTGTCTTCTTGGTCATATCTGGGCTTGCGCTTTATTTGGTCCCACATGAGCACAAGGATTCCTTAATTGAAATTGATGCAAGGCGTATTCTTATCATGCAGAGGCTCATAGTGGACTGTATCTTTGAAAATTTCTTCATGTTTCTCATCTTCCTTTTGTATAATATGGATAGAACCCGAATCCTTCCAATGTTACTATGCAATATTATTTTTATCTGTCCATGGGAGAAACACCTCTACTAAATCTTCCTACATGAAGGGCAACTCGGGTGGGTCATACTCAAAAACCCATGGAGGCATATCATGGTAGTGTTCACTGACATAGTTGGGGCCCCTCAAATTCATCACATGTGTATCTTTCTTTTCCCTGTTATGTAAGATATCATACGTGCCATCGCCCATGGGAAAATATGCATGTTTCAGGTTCATGCTAAGGAAACATCCAAGGGATGAGGACTAGGTCCTCAAAAAGAGAACCCCCCAGGCATCAGGGACATTGATCACCAATATGCCCATGAGGATGCTGATATGTGGAAAATCTATCAAAAATACCTCAACGTATTCACATACTCCCAAGACCTCTACTCTTCTTGAATCAATACAACAAACATTTCCATAAGGTCGAGTTGTCTTCAAACCAAGATGTTTCATTACCTTCAAGGATATGACATTTGTTGAGGCCCCTGAATTAAGCATGCAATTGTTCAAGCAGAGGCCATTCATTCCTAATGAAAGATAGAAGGGAGGGTTCTTGTCTCTTGGCCGATCAAGATACATAGTATTCAAAATGATGGGAGGATCCTCCTTCTCGGATGGCACTTGTAATATACTCAAAATTTCCCTTTTTACGAAAGGAATCTTACACATATCTGTCATTGGGACCGTCATATTCAATTTTCTAAACATGTTTGCAACATCTATATTCAATTGAATGTCATCTCTAGGAGTTGGCTTAGGAAGCAACTCACATACCGACGATGGAGGTGGTGGAGCCACCTTTTCTGCTAATGGAAGAGGAGTGTTAGGATGTAGTGGAGGGGCTGAATCATTTTTTCTTCTATAGGTTAGAGTTTCCCTCCTCCTTAATTCCTTCTTCTGATCATCTGTTTGTTTATTTAAGGCCCATAGTATCCCATCCCTTTCTCCTATTCTTCTGGCTTCATTGATCTGTTCTTGAGTAACATGTTCATTATTCAGATTTAAAATCATGAAGTTTGTATCATCATGATAATATTCATCTTGTCGGGGGAACTCATCTTCCCTGTGGGGTTCTTAGCATGGGCGAAACCAAGATTCTATATCAACTGTCCCAACATGTTTCAAGGTATTTGGGGCCTTTGCCTCTTGTTGAGGTCTTGGTTTCCAACCGGTGGCATCTCTCTTCTGTTTGGCCAATTGAGGTCTAGGAGCAGATTGATTTCTTTCCACTATATTCATACGGTTCATAAGATGATCCTTCACCTGGATAAAATGAGTTTTCATTTGGTCTATATTCTAAGTCAGGAGAGAAATCAGATCAGGAACACTATTGTTGGAAACCTTTGTCCTCGATTCTTTCCTTTTACGAGGGTACTAAAAAGGTTCTACTTTTTCATCAAGGAGATTCTCTTCAATGTTGATACTGAACTCTTTAGCCTCTGCCAATGATGTAGGATTTTTATCTTTAAGAATGTATCAGAGCTTCCCTTCAAAATCATTCATGTAAAGGTGACAAATTGATGATGCTGTAGGGAAGTAATTTGTTGGAATTTAATTGTACAACCTGTCAAATCTGGAAATGAATTCCCTTACTGTTTCATTCTCCTTTTTCTTTATTTGATTGAACTAAGTCCCAAGTGTCCCACCATTTTATTTTCTCGACCATATGCTTTTAAATAATGAAAAAAAAACATCATAGGTCGTAATATGATTATTAGGGAGTCCCTTGAACCAATCAAGAGCTTCTTCAGTCAATGATGAAGTGAATAGTCTAATGTCCACATCTTCATGATCAATACCTGCATTATCCATATCTCGGGCCATGACATAAATATGGTCTTCGACAATTATCACATTGTTTCTTGGAAACTTTGGCAACCAATTGTTGACTTTTGTTGGAATCTTGCTAGGGTAACCTTGGATATTTGATCCAGGTGGATATTGGTGGCCACCCACCTCTTCCAACTGGCTCCTCTTGACAATTTTTAGTTAAGCACGTTCTTCTGTACTTCATTGTAATTGTGGGTTCTACACTTTCGAGGCTGTCTGAAGCCCTACACATATTCCAGGTGGAGTATGGTGGCCGCCCACCTAATCCAACTGGATTATTTTGTATGTTTTCATGTCAACACATCTTTCTATACTTCTAGGGCCATTTTGGGGCCCTAAACAACATTTTTTTGGCTTGCCACTGTCAAACTGTAGATAGAGTTAAAGTTTGATGGTGTAATGTGTATTTATTGAAAATAAATTTCGAATGGGCTATCATGTGCCTAAACCGAACGTCATATGTAAAATTTACGACCCCGAGAAATTGAGGTACCAGCTTACCCATCGAGGCCCACATAAATTTTGGTGTTTCATCTCCTAGGGTTAGGTTTTTGGATGTTTAGGGTTTTGAAATTCATGAGTAATGTTAAAAAGGCCTCTGGATCCCCATTGTAATGATTCTTCTAAGACGGATGTGTGTAGCAGCCACATCTCTTCTTAGAGATAACTACCACCATTCGAGCAAGTTGTTTGAGTTCTGCAGTTTTACAGTTTCAACCTATTTCATTTATTCAATAGAAGATATTGTTCACTTAATATCTGTGTTGATCTCTGCATCTTTGTGTTTATTGTATTCAGTATGTTAATCAGTTCATTTTGATCCTAAATCCGGATCATTGGTATCAGAGCGGTCTGCTCTTCATTTATTTTTCTTCGTGCCTGTCCCTGACAATATCTAGGTACAGGAAGTTGGGACTTGAACTGGTCGAGCCTTTGCAAGATCGATCGCGCTGAGCCTGACAACAACCCACGGGGGAAGGAAAGAAAGATGATGGAGCAGGATATCCTTTTAAAATGTTTCTCGAGGAAGCCCTTGTGCGGAAAAGGAACAAAATGATGGACAACTTTGCACAGATCCTTCGATGACTGCCCACAGGAGAAGCATATTCATCAAGCAACCATGCAACCCCCTTCAAGGTATAGGTAAATTTTGATATTCCATTATTTGAAGGACTGATAGATGCAGATGATGTAGATAAATGGTTGAATCTGCTCGATGGGTATTTTTCGGTCCATAAATTTTCCTATAGGAAAAATATTACTTTTGCACTCCTCAAGACCATCCCCCATGTTAAGGATCGGTGGGATACTTACTCTGAGCAAAGGGCCATAAAAGAATCTGCAATATTTTCGGTCGCCCCTACATGGGATTCCTTCCAGGATGCCATTAAAGAATAATACTACCCTGTTGGAAGCTACGAGGACCAATACACCAAATGGAGCACCTTGCGTTAGGAAAGGGACCAGATAGTACTAGATTTCACCAATATTTTCTATATCCTGTGGACCAAATTAGGTATCAAAGACTCTGAGCGACATTTGGTGCTAAAATACCAAGACTGTTTGCATAGATACATTCAAACAGAAATGGAGTTTCTGGACATCACATCATTGGGTATGACTTATAGATATGCTGTCAAGTACGAGAAAATTTTTAAGCAGAAGAGGTGAGAGTTTGGTTCTACAAAATCCTCACAGCTGAAGTAGGGAAAAGGTGACCCCAACCCACACAACAAGGGACAATGCAAAGATGGCCACTCTCAGGACAACCAGTCCAAGCTGCAACATAAGAAGGGTAATGAGAAGTCAAATAAGGACATGGGAAAATGGTATGAATACCATAAAATCCCTTGGAATAACACCAAAGAATGTTGCTCCAAGTAGTCATTCATGGATGAGCTGAAGGCTTCCGAGTCAGAGGCTGATTCTAACTTCGAATCAAATCCAGAAGGAGGGAAGCAAATTATCAATGCTGAACCCAGTGCCACTGTCTCTACCATGAAAGTCCAGCCAAGTGAACCAGAAGAAACAGAGGAAGGGGGACACCTATTTTACTTATATATGTGGGTGAAGTGGGCTCCGCTTCATTTCATTTTCAATAGTGGTAGTCAGAAGAACCTGATCTCAACAGAGGTCTTCAAGTGGCTGGACCTGTCGACGACACTGCACCCGCAACCCTACACCATCGGTTGGCTTTGCCAACGAAGATATCTCCATGTCAACCAAAAATGTCATCTGCCCTATGAAATCAAGACCTTCAAATACAAGGTGATCCAGATGGATTTCGGTGGCTTCCCACCTATTCCAATTGGCTCATTTTGGCAGTTTTTTCCTAGTTTTTGGGTCCCTAACTTCCGGGTCCGTTTTGAGGCCCTAAACAACGTTTTTAGGGATTTCCATAGTCAAAATATGGATTGGGTCAGAGTTTGAAGACAACATGTGTATTCCTCGGATATACCTTTCCAATGGGCTATCGTGCGCCTAAAACAAAGATCGTATGCAAAAGTTACGACCCCAGGAAGTTGATGTACTAGCTTACCCCAACGAGGCCCACATGACTTTTGGCACTTCATCTCCTAGGGTTAGGTTTTTGGATGTCTAGGGTTTTGGAATTTCTGTTTATTGTAAAAGAGTATTGGAGAGCCTCATTGTAACTATCTTCTTGTGAATGAGTGCAACCGCCACATCTCTTCTCAGAGATAAGCCGCCACCATTCTAGCAGTCTTGTTTTCCGTTGCATTTTACAATTTCATCACATTTTCTTATTGAATAGAAATCAATTTTACTGTATCTCTGTTATTGTACCTCTATTATTCTTATGTCTCTATGTTAATAATAATAATAATCTGTATTCATTTTCGTTATGCTCATAAAATCCGGATCATTGGTACCAGAGTGGTATGCTCCTTGTCGTTCTTAATGCATGTCCCCGACGAGGTCAGGGTACAAAGAATTGGGCCTCGATCTTGTTTCTCTTGAGGAAAAAATATCTCGCATGCCCAAGCGACCTATCATGGCGGGATAAAATAAATATGAAGATACAAGAAATCCTTTCAAAATGTTGCTCAAGGAAGCCCTCATGCAACAGACGAGTGAAATGATGGATAGTTTTGCACAAATCCTTCGGCGGCTACGAACAGGCGATGCATATTCCTCGAATGGAGGTGCCACCCCCTTTAAGGTACAAATCAACTTTGATATCCCCATATTTGAAGTTTAGATAGATGAAGACGCTGTAGACAAATGGTTAAATCTGCTAGAAGGGTATTTTTCGATCCATAACTTTTCGAACAGAGAAAAGATTACGTTTGCGCTCCTCAAAGCCGTCCCCCATGTCAAATATTGGTGGGAGACTTTATGTGAGAAAAATGAAATAGAGGAAAACCTCATTATTTATAGTCTTGGTCACCTGGGAGTCCTTCAGGGATGTTATCAAGGAACAATACTACCCTGTCAGAAGTTATGACGACCTGTATACAAAATGGACCACACTGCGGCAGGAAAGAGAACAAGCAATGTCGGAGTTCAAAGATATCTTCCATTCCTTTCGCACCAAGTTGGGTATCAAATATTATAAGAGAAATCTAGTGATCAAGTATCACAGTCGTTTGCATATATACATCTAGGCCGAAATGGAGTTTTTGGACATCTGGTCCTTGGGTACAACCTATCGATATGTCGTCAAAATCGAGCAAAATCTTAAACAAAAGATGCGACAATTTGGGCTTGGGAACCCCTCACATCGGAAGCAATTAAAGGGAAGCCCCAACCCAAAAAACAAAGGACATAAAAAATACATATAGCCTCAAGACAACCAGTCTAGGCTGCAAGCAAAGAAGGACACTTGAAAGACAAAGAAAGATACCAAGAAGTGGTGTGACTTCTATAAGAGCCCCAGACATAAAATTGCTGATTGCCACTCCAAGAAATCGCTGGTGGCTGAGGTGAAAGCCTCTGAATCATATGCGACATCTAACTCTGAGTCAGAACCATAAAGGGGGAGACAGATCATTGACGTGGAACCCAATGGCACTGTTTCTACCACCAAGTTCTAGCCCGGTGAACTAGACGACCCAGAAGAAGGTGAGTGCCTCTTTCATTCACAGATGTGGGTGTTGAGGAAAAGATATGAATTGATCTTACTCAAGAATTTTCAGAATTTACTTGGATAAAGTAAAGTAGACGAGAATATCACCCTATGTTTATATCCAACACAAATATATATCCTAACTCACAAGTATTAATTACAAGTGCTTAGGCTAGTCTTTTATCAACAAAAAGCTTGCTGGAAATTCACTTTTTATGTATTTTTCTGAAAATATTAGTTGCTGAAATAAATGTAAGAATAGAAGTAAAGACACCAACATCGTAATCAATATAGATGATACATAAAACAATCCCTTATTTCATTCCAATTCACCAAAGAGTCATTGTCTTTACAAAACTTCACACATAAATCTTGGACCAAAGTCAAACATAGAAATCCTCGATGGAACATACAAAAGGACCTCTGACAGAAAACCAAAACTAAACTCTAAAATATGGATCAACTTGCCACAGATTGCTTCCCACTCGACTTTGCACAATAACCTTTATTAGTCATGAAAGTTAATTCACAAACAAACAAGTCTACACATACTATCAAAGATAGATCAACACCTCTGAAGAACAAGTGTTTGAATGATTTGATTCAACCTTGAATGTTGTTGTCTACAATAAGGCTCTGCTATCACAAAAGAGAATTAGGCTATGATGAATATATGAATGAATGAAAACTGAACTATCTTAACATAACTCAAAGAGAAAACCTTAGCATGCTTTGTGCTTCTATCCTCCTCTTGTTCCTCCCCTTAGTTCAGCTTTTAACAATTTAGAATTGGTTAGAGTAGTTGAACTAACTTATTAGTTAAACTAACATAAGGCCTTAACTAACTTTAGTTAAGGAAGGGGAAAACATAATAATCATAATAGGGTCATAATTAAATAACAACTAATAGGCGGGACCCCCTTGTGACTCCTTTAGTGAATAAAAATCATCACATCATAACATAACCCATTTGTTAAGAAAACACACCCCTTGTGCCTCCTTTCAAAAACATATTTTCCTTTGACAATTTTAGCTCATAATTTTGAAGATATTTCAAACTAATACTAATATATCAAAATAAAACATGTTGTCCAAAATCCATGGAGTCCACTGTCATAAAACAATAAATAACATAAAATTTAAAATCCATATTTTTCAGTCTATGAGGCAACCCTTCCTTGGTTGCTGCTGTCACCTCCTAATTTCCTTGAAATTTCCTTGAGATGGGTAGAGACTTTAGGATTTATCTCACTGATCACATGGGAACAATAATCCCTGAAATGCATTTGTGAAGACACAGATTTGTCAGAGTCATCGGAGGATGAGGAAGGGGCAACAACAAATTTTCCTTTATCAGATGCATGGTCGGCTTCAGTCTTCAATCTCTTGCTGGCATGGGAGGATTGCACTGGCGAGTGGTTAGGGGAATCTTGGGAAATGGGGTTCAAAGGTGCGAGAACAGGTAAGGTTAAGTTTGGCCAGCCACGGTGTTGGGAGACTGTTGGGTGAACAATCTTTTGCCACCCATTGTTTTACGAGAATTCAGGCTGTAAAGAGACATAAGGAGGCACAATTATAACGAGGGCTTGAGGGGATTGGAAGGGAGGCCTTTCAGGCCTCGGTTAGACTATTCCATATCCAATCCAATTAAATAACCCAACATGGAACAATTGGCCAAGGTCTTCAGAATCAACATCAAAATGTATTGAGAACCCAAGCCTCCTTGGGCCTCGGTTCCAGTTACCTCTACCTCTTTTTCCTCGGCCATGGCTTCCCCGACTGAAAAAAATCATCCTGCATATGTTAACAATTAGAAAATAGTCTTTTAAATAACCACACATGACAACTCCTTAAAAATACGAAATAGATTTGGCTCAGAATGTATAAGGCTCATGCAATCCAATCCATACAAATTGTTCTAATGTTAATCAATGAGCAGGGGGGTGGAAAAAATGTTCAGGGATACATGAGGGGTTTGTAATTTGTGAAAATATGATATAATGAAAGG
>ML808150.1:86808-127290 GCA_009831015.1 Picea engelmannii | reverse complement strand
GTTTTAACCTTTTTTATGAGCACCGCCGTTTATATAAAAGGTCCTATATTTAGGCGTACTTGTATACTGAAATAGACCGCGAGTAGATAAGCTCACGTCCTGGTACAGCAGAGACACTTATTAGATTTAATGCAGAGAGAGAGTAGATTTAGTGCAGGTAGATAGGACCATTAAGTTAGATTTGACAATTTAACTTTCGAGAGGGAAAATGGGATAAAGACACCCTCCTTTGTATTATTGTAGTATTGGGCATCTGTAGGAGAGCGGAATATGCATTGAGGAGAAGAAGGAAGAACAGGCAGAGAACTGGAGAAGAATCCCCATGTACAGATATTGAATTAATATAGGAACCTGATTCAATTTCATGGCTGTGATTATTCTCTGTATTTTGTTAAACTTATGTTGTTGCATGCTTGCTTCTTGTTATGCTCTCATTATATATGCCGCATATGTGATCTCATGGCAGATTAGAAATCTGGGGGAAGGGAGAGAATAAGCTTACTTTACTCCACTGTTTGAACCAGGAGATCCCTGCATAGAGTGCGGTTGAATCCCTCCGCATAGAGTGCGCAGAGAAGGTTCAGTAGGACTTTATCCTTGTCAATCTAGAGTGGCGAGGTTGAGATTCAGCTCATGGGTGTGATTATCCCTTGTGTGTTGCTGGGGTTATGTTTCCTCATCTTTGTTTCAGGTTATATTCTCCTTTCATATACTGTGTACGTAATTATGTGGAAGAATTAGAAGCTGAGTGCTTGAGAGAATGAGTTTCAATTGTTTCTCTGCTTAAGTCAGAAGATCCCTGCATAGAGTGCAGTCGGATTCCTCCGCATAGGGTGCGTTGAGGTGGCTAAGTAGATGAGCCTTTGTCCTCTTCAACTCAGAGTTATTTTGAGTTGTTCGAGCCGTGCAGAAGAGTGCAGGTCGGATTGGGGTCGCAGGAGCCAGCCCAAGAATAGAGAGACTAGGGTCCAGTGATGGGAACAGTGCAGAGTCTGGAAGGATTTCAACCCTGGGAGGCGTGGAAAGTTGGCCACAGGGAATGTTTGTAAAAGTCCTCAGAAGAAGTAGAAGAGCATCACTCCAGAGGATGGACTCTCTTGATTTTCAGCTGTATTAGAGGAAGGTGGAAAAGTGGGGAACTCTTTGAGAGGAAGAGAATCGGCGACTTAAATCGTCGTGAAGGAACGCGAGATCGTGACTGGACTTGTAGGTCGGAGACAACAGCGGAGTTTCGCGACGAAAGACTCTGGTATCTCCCAGAACGAGGTCGCGAGGATACGAAACACTACGTCCAAGAGTGTCTGCATGGTGAACGTCGGGACTTGGTGAAGTGGACAGGGTACCTCGGAACATCGGACCTCGGGAGTCGGAAGCCTCAGGTCTATTCTCGGGAGTAACGAGGACACGAGGTCAGAAGATTCTGAGAATTAGGGTCTCGGTCCTTTGGGTCTCGGGGGTTGAGAACTCAAAGGTACAATTGACGCTAGTCGCGAGTTGCGATAGCGCGAGGTCCCGACATACCAAGGAAAGTCAACGTTGACCGGGAGTGTCGCGTCTCGGAATCGGGGAGCCCCGTTCTCAGTTGCAGAACTTGCGAAGTCGCGAAGTCCGACCTTCCGATTTCTCGGGGGAGGACCACACGGTAGTATTCCTGTGGGTAAGAAATTCCCGAGGGGAATAAGAAGGGCTTGAACCCTTCGGGCCATAGACAGTGAAGGTCCTGGTGGACGCGACCACATCTCTGAGTGAGAGGAGTGTGGGAGGCGTCAACCTATCCTTCCTCCTCCCCCTCTCTCTCTCTCTCTCTCTCTCTCACCCCACCCTCTCTCTCTACCTCTCCCTCTCTCTCTCCACCTATCCTTCCTCCTCCCCCTCTCTCTCTCTTCTACCCTCCCCCTCTCTCTTTCCATCTCTATCACCCCACCACTCTCTCTCCATATTTATCACCCGAAAACTATCTCTCTCTCTCTCTCTCTTTCTCTCTCTCTCCCTCTCTCTCTCTCTCCCCATGTTTCTCTCTATATCCATCTCTCTCTCTCTCTCTCTCTGACACTTCCATCCCAATCTGAATCAATATAACCACTCAGCTTGAAGTCATGATCTCCACTATAACCAAGACCAAAAAACAACGTACCCTTAAGGTATCAAATCACATGTTTTGCAAAAACATGGTCAACATGTATGGGTTCTACCAGAAATTGACTCAAGGTGTTAATATATATATATATATCTGGCCTGGTGTTCATCAAATACATCAATGATCTAATGATATGTTTGTATAGCATAGCATCAACCAATTTTGGCGAAGTATCAATCATGATGTTTAACTTTTTTTCCATGTGTGTATTCATGGATTTACTCTCCAACATATCAAACATCTTCTGTATTTCAACTACATACTTCCCTTGGTTAAGGAATATCTTCTTTGGGCTATGTCAGACCTCCAGAACTAAGAAATAGTGCATTAGGCCTAGGTGTTTCATCTCAAATTATGCAATGAGATTCTTCTTACAATCATTGATGAGATTTCCTTCTTTAGTTAATAATAAGGCATCCACATACAACAACAATATAACAGGCTCATCATTCATAACATTGAAGTAAAGATTAGAATAATATTTACTCTTGGTAAAACCCAAGATCATTAAGTAACTGTTAATTCTTCCATACCAAGCTCTAGGAGCTTGTTTCAATCCGTACAAATCCTTCTTCAATTTGTAGACATGTGTTTTTCTATCTTCAACCTCAAACCCTTGAGGTTTTTATATATACATTTCCTCTTCAGTGACACCATTTAAGAAATTTGTTTTCACATCCATTTGGTGTAACTTCCATTGCATCTTTGCTGCAAGGGATATGATTGTTCTAATTGAAGTGTATCTGTCTACAAGAGAAAACGTCTCTTGATAATCAATTCCATCCTTTAGAGAAGAGCCATGAGATAAAAAACTTGTTTTATATTTCTCAATAATTCTATCAACAACATGTTTTATCTTATATATCCATTTGGAACATACCACATCCTTTCTCTTAGTTCTAGAAACTATTTCCCATACATCAATTTTTATAATGGATTGGTATTCTTTTGTCATGGCATGTGGACATTCTTTATTCTGAATGGATTTTTCAAAGAAAGTAGGCTCCTTATCTATAATATCACACCTTAAATCCATATAACTGGAGAATGGATTAGGTTTCTTGATCTGTCTCATGGTTCCTTTTGGGGCACGATACTTCTCTCCATATTGAATAAGTTCCCTTTCCAAGGATGGATTTCTCTTGTGAGATATCATCATCTGGGGAGCTTCTTCAAATTCTATTATTTCATGATATTCTGGAATCTCCTCATAAAGGAAAGTTATGACTTTCCTCACTGATTCTACAACTCTGGGAGCTACAGGTTCTTCTTTATATATTTCTTCAAGCCAACATCTCCTTCATTTCTTGAGTGTTTCACCTTCATCAAAGGTTACATCTTTGCTGATATAAATATGATGGTAACCTAGTATATAAATTTTGAAGGCCTTGGAGACCTCACAGTATCCAAAAAATATTCCCTTCTTTCCTTTCGAGTCTTTTATAACCCTAAATTGCACCATACATGCATACCTGGCATCACGCCATCTTACTTGGTATCTTTTCCAATCCATCATTGAACATCTCTTATAAAAAACCATTTTTTTGAAGTTTTACGTGCCCTACACCACTAATTCCCATGTACACATGCCTGTTGCACCACTACAGTCCTATGATGAATGGTAGCATTGATATAGCAACTAGGACATGCGACTACGGAATTCCAAACACCTCTGAGAAGGGTAAAGAAGATGAAAACCCACCTCTTCCTCTCCAGATTGAGAAGATGTTGGGAGAAACAATGACACACATCCCAAAAGGTGCATTCAATAAATATTCCCACAACCTGAACACAATGGATGCCTAGAACTACTCTATGGTGGAGGATTTGTCTCAAACCCCTTGCACAATGTCTTCTTTGAAAGTCCTCCAGAGCTTCCCTTCCGAGAGAAAGGATTTGTTAGCTTCCTTAGGATCCAATGAGACTTGTAATCTAGGAATGATCATGCTTTATATGACTGACTTAAAACATTGTCTCCCCTACCACGTGGAATTTTAGATAGTAGTGGCTTACACCACCAAAACTTTTACTCGGAACATTTTTCGCACAGTGGTTGATGAGGGTGCCTTGACATGCATGATGTATTTGGTGTGTTGGAAGGCAATTGGCCAACTTGTTTTGTCTTTGTCACCTACTCTTCTTACCTCTTTCGAAAGTTTTTCATTCCGACCACATGGAATGATCCCCTCTTTCCTCGTGCAGTTAGGGGGGAAGACCGTGCATGTAAAGGTTGAAGTGGTCGATGCTCTCTCAACTAAAATATATTTTTAGGAAGGAGTTGGACCTATTTTATGCAAGCAATGGTCGCTAATTTTTTCTGAGTCTTGTTGTTTTCACACGAGGGTTAGATTGTGTCCATTGATAATTTATCCTTCTCCCATCCTAACCCTTCATTGAGGGTATCGATGGTCTCGATGATTGATAAACCTCAGCCCAACATCATCAACGTAGGGGTTGGTTTGTGACCACCTTTGATGGGTACTTTCGATTACTCACCTCTGACCGAAAATTCCCAGTACATATCGGCTATCCCCGACCAACCTAGGGCTAAAATGTTTCAAATCTCATCATTTCACATGAATTACTTTAATGATCTATGGAATATTCCATCCCCATCAACCACGATGGAAGGGAAAGGGCCTCATGGTACGGCCATGCCTTTGTCCATGACCAAATTTGTGTACTCTATAGTCAATCAATATTTCACCAACCCCGATCCTACTCCTGCCCAGGAGTTAGATCTGGTTCGCGAGCCTATTTGGGCTCAAGGTTCCCTTGCCAATAATGACTCTTTAGAATTAGTATTTCCCTTAGATGAGGTGATTATTGAGACAATGACTAGTCTGGATAGACCCTGGGATAATCTCCATCACAGATCTTATTTCCTCCCAGAGTTAAGAAGAATTGAAGCAAGTGAATTCACTCTGACTATGACTAGAGATAGGGATTGTTCTAGCAATCCTTTGGCTACGCATTTTTTTTATGTTGAAGAAAATATGGAAACCATCGCTCAAACCATACCTATTGATATCTCTAGAACCCATGGCATCATGGAGAATATCTTCGTTGGAGCGGACTTCTCTCCTGAGGAGATTCAAATTTACATGGATTTATTTAAATAATTCTGCGACCTGTTTTCCTAGTCTTACGAGGAAATTCCACGCATAGATACAAGAATCATTGAACATGAAATCACAACATATCCTAAGAAAGCAGTAGCTATTAAGGCTGACGTAGAGAAACTATTGAAAGCTGGTTTCATCTACCCCTTCCATTTGACTCAATGCGTGTCAAATATCGTGCTAGTCAACAAAAAATAGGGTACGATTCGTGTATGTATGGATTTTCATGATTTGAAAAAGGTTTGTCCAAAAGATAAATTACCCACGCCATTTATTGACCAGATAGTCAATGAATTCACAGTTTGCAAAGCCTTTTCTTTCATGAATGATTTTTCGGGATACAATAAGATACAGATCAAACTCGAAGACCAACACAAAATCACTTTCATTTGTCCATGGGGTACATTCTCTTTTCAGAAGATGCCTTTTGGTCTGAAAAATGTTGGAGCTACTTTTCAAAGGGCCATGTATTTTTCTTTCCACAAACTCAAACATATATTCAAGGCTTATATTGATTATTTAGCGTCACGATTTCATAGGAGATTTGATCATCCCTCACACCTCCGACTTATCTTTGAACGATGTTGCTACTACCAGATTCGCTTGAGTTTCTATGCTCTCGTGCTTCTCCTGGATAGCCAAATATTTTGCAATGGCTTCCTTTTGGATTCTTTTTGGAGAACATATCTTCAGGGGTTTTGAACCCAAGTGTGCTATGAGATAATATGTTTTGTACATATACTATTGTTCTTGCTTCTTCTTCCCATAAGTTCATTGGAAGATCTTGATCATGGATCATAGTATTCGCTGCTTCGATTATAGTTTTGTTCTTTCTTTTTTCTACACCATTTTGTTTAGGATTGTAGGGAGTGTTGAGCTCCCTCTTAATCCTAGCATATTTACAAATATTTACAAAATCTTTTGAGGTGTATCCTCCTCCATTATCTGACCTGCCTGTATTTATCTTTCTTTCAGAGAGATTCTCTATCAAGGCTTTGAATTCCTTGAATTTTCTAAACACTTCATATTTTTATTTCAAGAAGTAAACCCAAGTATTGTGAGAATAGTCATGAATAAATGATACATAGTATATGTACCCACTAATGGAGTTTGATTTCATTAGGCCACATACATCTGAGTGTATGATCTCTAAGAATCATTCTTCTTTATTATCTCTCTTCGAGAAAGGGTTATTGATGTTATTTCCTTGTGCACATCCATTTCACACACCTTCATGATCAACCTTGAATTCTAGTAGACTTGTAACTACCTTGCTCACATATGGTAATGACTTGTACTTGATGTGATCTAGTATTGTATGCCAAAGTTCACATGGACTCTCAATGGAGTGAGTCAAGGCTACTTTTGAGTGACCTTTTAGCTTATACAATCCACCTTCTTCTATTCCAATAATGATTGTATCTTCTATGTTTTTTCCTTTAGGCCACATCAAAAATTATCCATCTATGAAAGAAATATGAAGCCTTTCTTATCAAAATATTAGATAGAAAGTAAGTTATTTTTCAAACTTGGTACATATAATACATCCTTCACCTTCATTTGGGTTCTTGAATCAAGTTTGTAACTTGACTCTCCCACACCTTTGATAGGGTATTTATAATCACCTCCAAGTGTAAATTCATGAGGAAAGTTCCTTTTTGTAAGGCTAGAGAGAATGTCTCTCTGACCTTTCATGTTCTTGGAAGCACCACTATCTATGATCCAAGTATCCTCACCAGGTGACATTGATCTTAAGCAGGTAGAGATTAAGACATAATCTTTAATCTTCTCTTTTATCATCATTGTGTGTGGCTCTTCATATTCAATGATATGGGCATGGTACCTTTTGTTTCAATTCTTGTATTCTTCTCTCTTATCTAGAAAATATTTATAAATATTTCCCATCTTATCACAATGGTAGAATTGATAAGAGGATAAATCTCTTTCTCTCCTTTGACCTTTCTGAAACTTACAAAATCTCCTTGGAGGGTGAGATTATTTATGAGAGTTCTTGAATCTCTTTGGGGAGTGATATTCCTTATGTTGATGAGTCTCCTTCTAGAAGTGAGACCTCTTCTTTCCTCCTTTAGTATGAGTATCTAGGGCTTGATCTTCATCTCTTGATAGTAATTCTTCTTGGTTAGATACTCTTGCTTCTTCTTGAACACATTCTTCCCAAATACTGTCCAAATGTAGTTTCTCCTTTATGGAACAAATGGTTTGGATGAATGCATCACAAGGTCTTGTGAGACCATTAAGAGTTGTCATTATGAGTTCACCTTCATCTAGAGTATATCCAATTTATTCTAACTATTCCTTGAATTGTGATATTCTAGAGAAATATTCATGAACTATTTCTCCTTTCTGCATCCTTCTACTTTTGAGTTGAGTTCTTAGATTCATATTTTGGTTGATGTTCTTTCCTTCATACATTATGGTCAGGGAATAAAACATATATTTTGGAGTTTTATTTGAGGCCACTTGAGGGATCAAGTGATATTTAATGGAGTCTACAATGATCCTTTTGGCCCTAACCATGTCCTTCTGGTGTTTTGCTTTAGCTAGAGCATCGATAGGTTCTAGTACATCTTCCTTAATGAATATAAGTAGGTCATTCTCTTCAAGAATGAGTGAAATCCTATACTTACAGGCATGAAAGTTATCCACACCTTATAAATTGTCAACAAGCTTAGTGCTTGTAGACATCTTGACCTGGAGCTGGGAAAATGACCAAAAAATGAAAATGTTAATAATCTAAATATGAACTTACCAGGAGGTGAGATTGGCTGAGGTGAGTAGACTGGTGCAATCAAATTTAAGAAAACCCAAATTTTACGCTTTCAACTTTGACTCGTGGAAATATGGACTCGTACTTCTATTTTTTTTATTTTCTAGTACCAGTGAAAACTAGGGTTTCACTTTCTAGGAGTTTTGTCCACTGAAAAAGTGCACTGAGGATGCCAAAGAGTTTTCTAGGATAGGGAGAACTTCCTTCATGAGTTTTAGACTGAAATTCCTCTTTAATAAAAATCCCTAATTTTCTTGTACGACAATAGTGACGTTTTTTCTTATCCAGTGAAAGGTGCTCTCTTCAAATTAGTTCTGATACCATGTTAATTTTTGAGCTATTATTAGGTTTCTTTTAAATTTATTAGATAACAATAGCATAGGTAGGATCACTGAGAGAAACAAAATCAAAAGATACAGAGTATTTATCCTAGGAAACCCTCATGGAGGAGAAAAACCAACAAAAACTTCCTTAATATAGATAGCTAATACAATGCCAAGAAAATAAATGAAAACACTAGAGAATATCCAACACTGATCAATGCACCTCTCCCTTCCTTCTTCTCCCAACTACAACTACCAAACTTGCACATTTGATGAGTGAATGAATGAGTGAACAAATGAGGAACTAGCTTCCTTTATTTATACTAGCTAACACACGCTGGAAATGTTTGTCTTCATTGGACAGGGATGAATTCTCTACTTAGTGGTTAAGACAACTTTAATTAGGCCTGGGGGATGGATTCTTAATTAGCATAATATAATTAGGGTTTGATGAATCTAAAAAAGTGGATTTGGTCAAGTACAAATCCCAACATGATCAATCCACAAGAGGGGATTGATATGATGAATAATAACTCAATAATAAATAGAATACTCTTTGTATTTAGAATATTTCAACACCCCTCTCTCTCAGTCCTTGTCTCTCCCCCATCCCTCCCTCCCCCCCCCTCTCTCTCTCCCTTCGTATTCCATGTTTATCTCTCTCAATCCCTCTCTCTATATCTCCCTCCTTCCCTTCTCTCTCTATGTCCCTCCCTCCCCCGCATGATCTCTCTCTCTCTCTCTCCCATCCCCCTCCTTTCCCCTCTCTCTCTCCCCCCTCCCTGCCCCTCTCTTTCTCTCTCTCCCTATTCTCCCTCCCTCTCTCTCTTTATCTCTCTATCTCTCTCTCCCCCCTTTATATCTCCTCCCCCATCTCTCTCTCCCTCTCTCTTTCTCTCACTCACTCACTGTTTATCACTCTTTATTTCTTTTGGATGTGTGCATAATGTGTTTTTTGTTTGTTTTTTTTTATTTTTATTTTTGCTTTTTTTTATTATTTGGTTTATGTTTTATTATATTATATATATATATTTTATATATGTTTATTTTTTTTATTTTTTTATTTATATGTTTTACAACTTTGTTTTACATATTTTTATTTAATGTTTAATTAATAAACACTAACCTAATTACTAATTTAAACAACTAAATTAATTAATAATTAATTAATAATTAACTACTCTAACATATTTTAATTAATCTAACTACACTAAATTTTATTACTTACATTATTAACCTATTGTTTCTTTTTTCATTAGCTTGTTTATCCATGCAAGGATAAAGTTGGCGAAGGGGTGAATAAATGAAGGGTGAGGGATTGAAGGGCACAACGGTGGATGAAGGATGTAGCATGGTGATGAAATATCGAGTGAAATTAAATGGAGGGTAAAATGGAATCAACCGAGCCCAACAAGCCAGATCACTTCATCACAGGAGAAACGCCATATAAGAAGCTGAAGAAAAACGTTACCTATGATTATAGGACCCCAACATAGGCTCCACCTGGGGATGGAAACTCCTGAGGAGATGTCAAGAATATCGGATCTCTAAACATGGAGACCAGTGCTTTATTCATTGCGCCATGGATTCACTACAGATACAATCTTCGAACTAGCTTGGATTTGACTGAACACTGAACTAGATACTATCAACTACAAACTCTGCTTGAAACCATACAATACTGAAAAAGATGCTCAAATGACTGAGTTTATTAAAAAATGGTACCTACCCTGCACTACTGATAATTTTGTTGTTCTAAATGATACAATAATGCAAGTGCAACCAGTCGAGCAATTACTCTAACAACTCTGCTCTTTCAATGTTTTCATTCAATATTAGAAATAGAAATTGCATAGGCATCATGAATTGATTTCCATCTTGATATTCATCACAAGGAGATTCATAAACCTGACAGATAACAGAAATACAGGGAATGCATTGTGGATTTTTGATGAACATTTTCTCCATATAAATAGCCACTCGATCAAGATAGACTTGACCCATTACTGGATCTCCAGGCTTAGTCAATTCAACCTCATGACCAGGTGCAACACATGTGTTCTCTATGTATTCAAGTGACTCGAAACATTCTTGTCTTTGATCTGATGAGTTTTTTAATAATACTTCTACCGAACAAGAGATTGGAGCTGACTGTCTGATCATATCCATATAAAAACATATCTTGAAACCATTAGGGGTGTTGGCACAGGCGTATAACCAGGGTTCAACGCTTCAACAACGCACCAACAAAACCCTAAATTCTTACCCTTTCAGAAACACGTTCGAAGGAGATGAATTCTCACTCGAGGTAGAGGAAGGGGTGGTTGTAGGAATCAAGTTTGTGCAACCTATATGGGACATAGATATGTGATTAAAAAACTCTAATAAGGAACTTTGCAGTTATCATTCATTAGTATTTAACCCTTATTCACATCACTGATAATACCTTAATTACATAGCAGCGTAGTATTCAATCAGACCTAACACATCTAAGCACTTAGCCAAAAGAAATAGATCAGATCTAACATTCATTCACATTACTAAGAACTTAGCAATCATATCAAATGCATATAAACATGTATTACCACACTAAGCATAAATCACATGAATAACATAACAACCATAATGCACAAAGCAACCATAACACAGGATACACGTGGTTCACCCCCAGCATGGGGCTACGTCCACCAACTTTTCTTATTCTTTATTATATTATATCAATCATATTACATGGATAGAGTCTCAAAACCTACTCTGTATAGGACATGATATTTGTGTGCACCTCGCCAGATCCTCCTTCCCCAAGATAGGTTACAACACAAATCATTCCTAGAGTCTGCACACAGGATTCCTACAATCACTTGCAATAAGCTCGGCAAGTTCTCAACACACAATATGCATGAAGCCTTCATAACTACTTTAACTTAGCATAACACACATATGTCTCTTACTTCATTTTCACTTAGCATCACCTCCTACTTACATCCCCTAGATTTCTATTTATACATTACAAAAGGACTAAACATGGGTAAAATCCATGGGCCGACATCCCATACATGTTACATAAACCCTAACCCAAAAATCCACTCAAAAAGGGTGCGAGATCTCGTGATCTTCTCTTCGCCTTCGACCAGCCTCTCAAAGTCCCAAAAATGGTCAAACATCACCACAATTATCCAAAACTTGGTCAAGGGCCAACATGCCCCTAACACTCACCTTTGATTGATCCCAAGTCACTTTGATATGGGTAGTTTGTAATGAACCTCAAATTTATCATAATTTTTTTTTTCTTCGGTGCATTATTTACTAATTATCTTCGTTAAATCAAAACATATGACGATTACTTACCTTTTTTTTTAAATATCCCTATGTCATACTAACTTAACACTTAAGAGAAGATTCCAACATTCACAAGTAATTTTCCAACTCACACGTTACTATATAGATATTAGTACCATACACGTACCTACCTATACACTAGGAGTCGAGTTTACTGTTCCCTTGTTAAGAGAAACGGGCTATTTGGATTTTGCGCACAAGTTTATATTCCTGAGAGTTAATACTTGTGCCCTTACCTAGCTGTGTCAACATCAAAATTCAAATTCTTAATGTAGTACGAATCAGGAGTATGTTTAAAATTATTAATGATGAAATATGCGTCATTTTCAATGTGATTTCTCCGATGGTTTCACTTTAGTTATGATGCAGTTAGTTTTCACCATAATGATTTGAATCCAAACCAAAACCGCACAAATCCTCTACATAAATAGGTAACTAAAACCTCCTTTTCCTGTTAGGGTAATGGAAGGATAAATCGAATGACAATAGTTTAGCATCCGATTAGTTTCATTGGACAGTCATGGATTGCCTACTATTATCTTTGCATCATCAACATTAAGGGAGATGGATGTACCTATCAGGAGAAATTAAGGCTTTGTCTTGAAATTAATTAGGGCCCTCTTAATCCTCAGTCCCGATGACTTTCCACCTGTTCTTTCCAATCCTGTTGTGCCAAGCTTGCCATAGCACACGAGTTGTACCTTTTGTGCTGTAAAGAGCGGTACTTGACCCTCTTATGTTTTGTGGTATTTTTTCTACCCTTGAGACTCCAAAGGAGAGGCTCTATATTATGCATTTCTCCACAGGGATAGGCTATCGCCCTGTGTAGGCAACTTTGGCGAATCGATGGCAACAACCAACTACCTGGTAAGTTTTCTAAGGGAACTGTCCTGTCTTAAATCGAAATAGAGTTCAATGTTTGATTCGTAGGAAAGAAACCTTTACTCCCTGTAACCTTTACTGTGATTTTAAAGGCCTCCTTTACTCTGACAGTTATATTTAGAGCCTACACATTACTGTGATGCATGTATTGACTATAGAAGAGGTTTTCGCTATGTTCAAGAGTCACTACTCTTTACCTCTATGGGCCCCAAGGTCATTCCTCGTGTCTACTACTTGTGACCCATGGAATTAATTCTTGTTCATTCCTTTGTGTTTACCCTATGACTAGTAACCATATGTGGAAGCAACTCAGAATAGTTCAGAAGAGTCTATTTTCTTTTACACCGTGTCAAGGTTCCATGAAGAATAGAGTCGATTCTGTCTCTTAGCGTCTCTGTTTTCTTTTCTGTGACTGATGCATATTATTTGTAGTAACATGGTGGTTAACCAGGAGTTTATCTCTCATTAAGTTAGGGAATTTTCGTGGGAATATTCTATTGAATTTGTGTGTAATTCCTTTCCTTATATTCTTCATTTCCTGTTCATAAAGGATTTATAATGACATATTTAACTCTTGAATTCGTAATGCTATTTTTATTTTTTTTAAGGTAATTGTTAAATTTGGTATAAATGGAATTCTCTGTATTATTGGTGGGACTCTGCCTATTGCGAGGGTACCCACCATACATTCCAAGGTCCATCCTCCCCTCATCTAGGGTCGATTACAATACTAGGGCACGAAAACTGGAGTTCGGCTCCTAAGTTAAGTATTCCTGGCATAGCTATGGTTATCAATTTACCTTTTGATTCTACATTTCAAATCCTACTCTGTACTGTACTAATGTTTTTATGTGATGATCAAACGCATGTATTCCCCTTTCACGACATAGGGACCGACCTCGATCCATTATGACAAAGGTACTCAGTTCTGAAATCATGGCTCTCAACTTGATTCTTTAATTCAAAGAATGGAGGTCATGATTTTGTTCATAGCTTTCTCTCGTTAAACGTAGCTTTTCCCCTTCTCCGATTTCCTGTGCCAGATGTCTGAGGGTTACACCCTATTTTTTTTTTGTTATTATCAGTCTAATTAAGGAGATATGTACAATCAGGTGTGATGTAGGGAAAAGACTAATATTCAAAAACTCGAATTGGCGAAACACAGGTATAAGTTTACTGTTGGGGAACTCTTAAATATGTTAAGCTTAGTATTGGAGGGACCTTACTTTTCTATTTGAAGATATTTTATCCTTTGACATTATGTATAATACTTCTACAATTTAATGTATTTAGAAAATCTCTATTTCAGTTATGATAACCACCATCTCTTGATTAATGTCTATATGATATGTTTCATGTTAATGCAATTCTTAATTTTTGAATTTACCCCAGATGGGATTGAACAGAGGCGGGGTTTCACATCTCCAGGCCTCTGTGTTTTTTTTTTACTCTTTCCTTTTGATCCATTGCATATTCATAATTTGATTGCATGTATACTGTAAATTACTAAAATATCTTTCTATGAAATACGAAGCCAATTTCAAAGGATATCCTAAGTCATACAAATGTTTGTCCGAGGTAATATAATTGCTACAACCATGAAATCAAAGAATTTCTTTGTTTCGCTCCGCATTTTGTACGATATAATCGAATTGGGATACCTTACTCTTGTATAGGAAATAGTACCCACACAAAACACATATAAGATTTGTCATGCGTTGATAATGTATCAACGAAATCGTTATCGGCTTCCCTGGAATGTGATACTAGCAAGCATATTCGTTCTTTTGGGTAATGAAAATTAGTATAATTATATCGTTAAGCTTAGGGTAACCTTGGCTCTTTGATTTTTTTCATCCCATATATGTCATTATTATAGTTCTACCCAAGATCGACTATATATATATCTTTCTCTAGGAATTCAATTGTAGAATTAAATGTATGCTTGCAATAGATTTGTCCGTTCCCTGTTACATAATCATTTCTACTTAACGATTTAATTTCGGGAGACATTTCCAGAATTAATCCTATAAATTTTTATTTTATTTTATGAGGATATCAAATATTTATATTTTCGTACTGGTTCTAAATTTACTGGTTCTAAATCCATGGTAGGGGTACCAGGGGATGATTCCAAAAATGATATGTAAGCTATTCGATAATAAAGTGGATTGTACATTTCCTGTAATTGAACAACCTTTGTCTAGATTATTGAATGCATACCAACTTTAACGATTTCACTATATCAATAACCGATTTCATCCCACATAGATAGTAATACTTAAATTCAGATATAGTACATAACTTACAACAAATATATGAACATTGTAACAAATACTAGGAACTATTTCAGTTCAGATTTAACATGTACAGTACATCAGTTATAAATTCATTCATACAGATAAGGCTTAGAGTATCATATCTAAACTAAACTCATGGGAAGACAAAGGGAACAACCACATTCCTCCCAACCGTAGAACCTAGCAGTCAAGATCACTTGCACGGTTCACCCCCTAGCCTGACCATGAGTCCATGAGGGCGAACTTGGAAATCCCTCTTCAACAATGTCCTTCCATACATCATATATCCCTTGCCTCACACTCATTTAGTGTTCATAACAGCAATGGAAAAAAAATCAATAGTCTCTTCCCAGCATACTTGGCAGTATCCTGCCTCCTCACATATGCTTCTTTATTTTTTTGCCTAGGTCTTTTTCCCTCCCTTGGTAATTTCTGGAGCCTTCTATATCCTTGATTTTTAGGGGATGCCAATGGCCAAATCAATGATTTTCCACTTGTAAAAATCATCCTAGGGGTAGTTCCAACATGTTCCCCACTCATGGATTCATGGTTAGCTAATTTTTAACATGGTTGTTCCATTTGTCCTCCTGCAATCAATATAAAATATTATGTTTTTGTACAAGTGTCATTGTCAAATAATTAGTTGGGTCAGATCAGATCTCTACCCAACAGTCATAATAATTTACTACAAATATCAAATTCGAAATTCAGAATTTCCATAAATGGCAAAAAAATTCCAAATTCAAATTTACTAAAAATAGAATAATTTTCCAGCAAAATTAAACTTTCAAAAATATTTTATTTTTGGGGAATGTCACATCCTTTCTCATTTCAATAAAACACTGTCCTCAGTGTTCGTTCCTTTCTTGGAACAAGATTGGATGATATTTCCACAGATCTCCCTCCAATTCCCAAGTGGCCTACTCAGGACTAAAGTGCTTCTATTACACCTTTACCTGAGCGGCGACTCTGTTCTGAAGTCCTATTTCTCTCCTGTCCAGAATGCGTAGGGTTCCACCTGGAATTCTCCTTCGTGTTCCACCTGTACCAAGTTCCAATCAATCATATGAGTAGGGTCATGAACATACTTTTTCAACAAAGAAACATGAAATACATTATGAATTCTTAGATTGGTTGGAAGTGCAAGTTGATATGCTATGGGTCCAATTTGAGTTAGTATCTCGAAGGGTCCACAAAACTTGGGTGCTAGCTTGGCACAGTTTCCTAACTTCAATGAGATTTTTCGGGCTTTGACCTTCAATTACACATGGTCTCCCACTTGAAACTCTAAGTGTCTTATTTTTTGATCTGCATAGCTCTTCTGCCTGTACTGTGCTTCCTTCAAGTTTTGTTGTACTTTTCTTACCATGTTCCCCATTTCTTGGAGCATCTCTGGTCCAACCATAAGTCTACCAGCTGGGTTATCCCAGCTAATTGGAGTCGTACACTTTCTTTCGTTCAGTATTTCGAAAGGGCTCAACTTTTTTGAAGTTTGGTACCCATTTTTATATGAAAATTCTACCAAGTGTATATAGTCCTCCCACTTGTTCAGTTTTGTTCTTACGTACATGCAGAGCATATCCTCTATGATTTGGTTTGTCCTTTCAGTTTTTCCATCTGTTTGTGGATGATAACTCGTACTGAAATTCAATTTGGTATTTATCCTTGCAAATAATTCCTTCCAAAAGGTGGATGTGAATTTTACATCTCTATCTGAAATCACCATTTTAGGAATACCATGCAGTCTAAAAATTTCTTTCATGAATATTTCAACAATGTTTATAGCTTTAAAAGTAGAATTTATAGGAATAAAGTCTGTAGACTTACTGAGTTTATCGATTACAACCATGATAAAATCATTTTGTTTATGAGTTTTAGGAAAACTTGTTATAAAATCTAGCGATATGGTCTCCCATTTCCATTCTGGTACTGGTAGTGACTGTAATAGGTTTCCTGGATGCTAGTGCTTGGACTTAATCTACTAACAATATTGGCACCTAGCCAAGTATTCTTCTATTTCACCCTTCATATTAGGCCAATAAAATAGTTTCCTAAGTGTTTTTATCGTTTTCTGGTAACTTGGGTGGCCAAAATACAGTTTTTTATGCACTTTGTCTAAGACTGTTAGTTTTAACTATGCTGAATTTGGTATGTAAAGTCTATTTTTAAATCGTAGAAGTCCGTTCTTGTCGATACTTAGATCTGGTTTATCTGAGTTCGTGGTACTATTTGGTAATTCTACCATTATTTTAGTATAGTTTTTTTCATTAATACCTGTCGTCCTTATTCTTTGTTCTAGATCACTTTCTTCCTTGCTAATATTCATCTCAAATAACCCATGGACTCTTCTTCTTAAAGCATCTGCTACTTTATTTTCCTTTCCCTTGATATGTCTGATCTCGAAGTTGAATTTGCTCAAGAAGGATAACCACCTTGATTTTCTTGCATTAAGATCTGGTTGGTTAAACAAATATTTCACCCCGCTATTGTCCGATAATAATAGGAATTTTCTGCCCATTATGTAGTGTCGCCACATCTTTAATTCATGTATTACTGCTGCCAATTCTAAGTCACGAGTGACATAATTTCACTCGTGTTCTTTCAATTTCCAGGACTCATAACAAATAACGTGTCCTTCCTGAGTTAGGACACCACCTAGCCCTTCTTTACTTGCATCAACACATATGGTGAAGTCTTTATCTGGGTCTGCTACTTTCAATATGGGTGCAGTTGTCAATAATTCCTTTAGTTTGTTGAAGATCTCTTGACACTTCTCTGACTAGTTAAACCTGGTTCCTTTCTTTTGTAATGATGTGATGTGGTAGGCTATCTTGGAAAACCCTTCTATAAACCTGTAGTAATATCCAGTGATTCCCATGAATGACCATATATCTGCTACATCTTTAGGTACCGACCATTCCATAATGGATTTTGTCTTTTTCGGGTCTACGACAATGCCCTCTGTTAAAATTACATGTCCAAGATATTGTATTTCTTTTTTATAGAAGTCACACTTGTCGAATTTGGCGTATAGTTTGTGCTTCCTTAACGTTTGTAGAACTATTCTTAAGTGTTCCTCATGTTCCTCCTTCATCTTTGAATAGATCAGGATGTCATCGATAAATACTACCACAAACGTGTCCAAGTACTGACTAAAAATACTGTTCATTAGGCACATAAATGTGGTTGGGGCGTTAGTGAGTTTGAAAGGAATGACTAAAAACTCATAGTGTCCATATCTTGTCTGAAAAGTTTTTTTGTTTATGTCCTCGTCTTTTATCCGAACTTGCTGATAACCGGATCATAAATCCAATTTTGAAAAGATCTTGGCCCGTCCTACTTGATCGAACAGATCATTTATCATTGGTAAGGGGTATTTATTCTTAATAGTCATTTTGTTCAGTTGTCTATAATCGATACATAGTCTTAGAGTACCATATTTATTTTTCACAAAGAGGAATGGTGCCCCCCAAGGTGAGGCACTCAGTCTGATATACTCTTTGTCCAACAGTTCCTGTAATTGTATTTTTAATTTTTTCAGTTCTGGTAGACTCATTCGGTAAGGCGCTTTTGAGATAGGGGCTACACCGGGTAGCAGATCTATGGAGAAGTCTATTTACCTTCTAGGGGGTAATTCTAGTATCTCATCCACAAACATGTCTCTGAAATCACATAGGACAACAAAGTGTTCCAACTTTGGCTTATCCTCTTTTTTTGCTAGATTCATCACTTGGATGGCATAAACTTGACATCTCTTTCTCATACATTTCTTTAGTTGCATCACTGAAATTTGTCTGACCAGTACCGGTTTTGGTATACCTTGGGCTATCCTGGTAGTGACAAAATCATCTTTATAACTAAGTATATTTGTATAACAATATAATATTTCTTTCTGTCGTTCCAACCAATCCATTCCAATAATCATATCGTAATATCCTAGTGGTAGGATGTTCAGATTGATCTTTATAGTTTGACCATCTAATCTGAACTCAAAATCCGAAATAAAGTCAATTACTTTCATTTTAGTACCTGTCGCTAGTTACATAGGCCATGATTTTGTGTGCTTCAGTCTCTTAAGTTTATTTGACTCTACTACACTCAAAGTAATATAACTTAATGTTGCTTCGAGGTCAATTAAAATAGAAATTCGAGTATCATGGATTTTACCTTCGATTTCTACCACTGAGGAATGATCGTCAACTTGTCAACCATCAATGGATGCATTTATCCAATGTAGGCTCCTGCCCACATCTCCCATTGTCGAGGCTTCTTCCAGATTATGAATGGTATTTCTGTTTGCTACAATCAAACGTGGACAGTTCCTCCTTAGATGAGGATCTCCACATTCCCAACACTTTAGTGGTTCATGGGAGTTCTCCCCAAACTTCTTCATTCCCAGGTTTACCAGTTTACCACTGCTCAACATATTTGGGTGATTGAAGTGAGAATATTTTCTCTAGAAACTTTTTACTGTATTCTGATAAGGAGTTGGCTGGTATCCCTTGTTTCGTTGGTTCATTCGATCTTGCTTCTTATCCTTCCAGGATTTGGGAAACTCCACCCACTGCTTATACTGATCATAGCACATTCGTGCTTTCCTGAATACCTCACTCAAATATTTGGGGTTTTCAAACTCAATCCTATCCCTATAGGAATGTGGTAAGCAACTTAAAAATTGTTGAATTTTTAGCTTATCCTCTCGGATGTACGGTACAAACCTTAATAGATCCATAAATTTGTTTAACAAGTCCTCCATCGTCATCTGTCTGAGTCGTAACTCGTAAAATTCTTTCGTCTTCCTTTCATAATAATTTTCAGAAATGTATTGTTTCTTGAAATAATTCTTAAAGTCAGACCATTCCAATTGTTTCTCTTTTAGGCCCTTGGCCAATTTCAGATCTTGCAACCAAATACTTGCCTTGTCTTTCAGATTGTAGATGGCCATCCTGAACTTCATGTTGTTGGAATAGTTGTAAATTTGGAAGTACTTTTTGATGTCCAACATCCATGCCTCTACTTCTTCTCCTGTCTTGGATTCTCCATCAAAGATAGAGGGTTTAATCTTTTTAAATTCTCCTTCAAGGTGGTCTACTTGTTTTCTTTTTCTATCTGTTTTAGTTCCATCTTTAGCTAGAGGTGTTCCTTCAGACGAACTGTCTCCTTTTTCTGTTTATGGACCTGATTTCTTGGAGGCTCTATTGTTGAATTCTTCATCGTTATTATTGTCTTTTGGGATTTTATTGGTCATTATACTGCGCAGTAGGACTTCATTTATCTCTTGTTGTTCTTGTTGTGCCTTATTCAAGTTTTCATTGTCATCTTTAAAGATTTGTAGTTCAACAATCATATTCCTCATTGTTTCCAACACTTCTGTGGGTGAGCTTCTGTCATTGTTTTGCCTTGTATCTCTAGGAGGTCTTTGCTATGGATTTTCTTCCATCCCTTTTTATGCATTGTCTTGAGATGCGATACTTAATCACCAAAACAAAAAACGTTTTACGTTTGTAACCAAAAGATTTGTTAGTTTTTATATAATATATATATATATATATATATATATACTAAGCACTACAGTGGTCCTGTTCAGGCCCAGTGCTATAACTTTTTCTCTGATACCATATGTAATGAACCGCAAATTTATCATAATTTTTTTTTTCTTTGGTGCATTATTTACCAATTATCTTCGTTAAATCAAAATGTATGACAGTTACTTACCTTTTTCTTTAAATGGAACTATGTCATACTAACTTAACACTTAAGAGAGGATTCCAACATTCACAAGTAATTTTCCAACTCATACGTTACTATATAGATATTAGTACCATACACATACCTACCTATACACTAGGAGTCAAGTTTACTGTTCCCTCGTTAAGAGAATTGAGCTATTTGGATTTTGCACACAAGTTTATATTCCTAGGAGTTAAAACTTGTAACCTTACCTAGTTGTGTCAACATCAAAATTCAAATCCTTAATGTAGTACGAATCAAGAGTAGGTTTAAAATTATTAATGATGAAATATGCATCATTTTCAATGTGATTTCTATGATGGTTTCACTTTAGTTATGATGCAGTTAGTTTTCACCACAACGATTTGAATCCTGAGAAAAAACACACAAATCCTCTGCATAAATAGGTAACTAAAACCTCCTTTTCCTGTTAGGGTAACGAAAGGATAACTCAAATGACAATAGTTTAGCATCCTATTAGTTTCATTGGACAATCATGGATTGACTGCTATTATCTTCGCATCATCAACATTAAGGGAGATGGATGTACCTATTAGGAGAAAGTAAGGCTCTGTCTTGAAATTAATTAGGGCCCTCTTAATCCTCAATCATGATGACTTTCCGCCTGTTCTTTCCAATCCCGTCGCGCCAACCTTGCCCTAGCACATGGGTTGTACCTTCCATGATGTAAAGAGAGGTACTCAACCCTCTTAGGTTTTTGTGGTCTTTCTTATGCCCTTGTGACCCCGAAGGAGAGGATCTATATTATGCATTTCTCCACAGGGATAGGCTACTGCCCTCTGCGGGCAACTTTGGCGAATCAATGGAAACAACCAACTACCTGGTAAGTTTTCTAAGGGAACTGTCATGTCTCAAATCAAAATAGAGTTCAATTTTTTATTCATAGGAAAGAAACCTTTACTCCATGTAACCTTTACTGTGATTTTAAAGGCCTCCTTTACTTCGACGGTTATATTCGGAGCCTATGTATTACTTTGATGCTGGTATTGACTGTAGAAGAGGTTTCAGCTATATTTGAGAGTCACTACTCTTTACCTTTGTAATCCCCAAGGTCATTCCTTGCGTCTACTCCTTGCGACCCGTGGAATTAATTCCATTTCATTCCTTTGTGTTTACCCTATGACTAGTAACTATATCTGGAAGTAACTCAGAATAGTTCAAAAGAGTCTATTTTTTTTTACACCGTGTCAAGGTTCCAAGAAGAATAGAGTCGAGTCTGTCTCTTAGCGTCTCTGTTTTATTTTCTGTGACTAATGCATATTATTTGTAGTAAGGTGGTGGTTAACCAAGAGTTTATCTCTCATTAAGTTACGGACTTTTCGCGGGAATATTCTATTGGATTTGTGTGAGATGCCTTTCCTTATATTCTTCATTTCTTGTTCATAAAGGATTTATAATGAAAGATTTAACTCTTGAATTCGTAATGCTATTTTTTTTTTTAAGGTAATTGTTAAATTTGGTATAAATAGAATTCTCTGTATTAATGGTGGGACTCTTCCTGTTGTGAGGGTACCCACCAGACGTTCCAGGGTCCATCCTCCCCTCAGCCAGGGTCGATTACAATACCAGGGCATGACAACTAGAGTTCGACTCCTAAGTCAAGTATTCTTGGAATAGCTATGGTTATCAATTTACCTTTGGATTCTACATTTCAAATCCTACTATGTACTGTACTAATGTTTTTCTGTGATGATCAAATGTAGGTATGTCCCTTTCACGATGTAGGGACCTACCTCGACCCATTATGACAAAGGTATTCATGTTCCGAAATAGTGGCTCTCAAATTTCTTCTTAAATTCAAAGAATGGAGGTCATTATTCTCTTCGTAGCTTTCTCTCATTAAAAGTAGCTTTTACCCTGCTCCGATTTCCTGTGTCGGATGTTTGAGGGTTACACCCTGTTTTGTTTTTGTTATTATCAGTCTAATTAAGGAAATATGTACATTCAAGTGTGATGTAGGGAAAAGATTGATATTCAAAAACTCAAATTGGCGAAACGTAGATCTAAGTTTACTGTTGGGGAACTCTTAAATATGTTAAGCTTAGTATTGGAGGGACCTTACTTTTCTATTTGAAGGTATTTTATCCTTCGACGTTCTGTATAATACTTCTACAATTCAATGTATTCGGAAAATCTCTATTTCAGTTATGATAACCACCATCTATTTCTTAATGTATGTATGATATGTTTCGTGTTAATGCAATTCTTAATTTTTGAATTTACCCAAGATGGGATTGATCAGAGGTGGGGTTCTGCATCTCTAGGCCTCTATGTTTTTTTTTTTACTCTTTCCTTTCAATCCCTTGCATCTTTGGAATTTGATTTCATTTATACTGTAAATTACTAAAATATATTTCTATGAAATGTGAAGCCAATTTCAAAGGATATCCTAAGTCATACAAATGTTTGTCTGAGGTAATATAATTGCTACAACCATGAAATCAAAGAATTTATTTGTTTCTCTCTGCATGTTGTATGATATAATCGAATTGGGATACCTTGCCCTTGTATAGGCAATAGTACACTAACACATCACATATAAGATGCATGATGCATCGATAATGTATGAGGGAAATCGTTATTTGCTTCCCTGGAATGTGATACTAGCAAGCATATCCGTTCTTTCAGGTAATGATAGTTCGTATAATTATATCATTAATTTTAGGGTAACCTTGGCTCTTTGATTTTGTTCATCCCATATGTGTCACTATTTTGGTTCTGCCCAAGCTCCACTATATATATATATATATATATATATATATATCTTTGTCTAGGAATTCAATTGTAGAATTAAATGTATGCTTGCAATAGATTTGTTCATTCACTGTTACATAATCGTTTCTACTTAACGATTTAATTTCAGGAGACATTTCTAGAATTAATCCTACAAATTGTTTTTTTATTTTAGGAGGATATCAAATATTTATATTTTCGTACAGGTTCTAAATCCAT
The DNA here is from genome assembly GCA_009831015.1 of Picea engelmannii. NCBI lineage: Eukaryota > Viridiplantae > Streptophyta > Pinopsida > Pinales > Pinaceae > Picea > Picea engelmannii. The sequence continues at coordinate 103,696 of ML808150.1, read as the reverse complement.
GGTAGGGGTACCAGGGGATGATTCCAAAAATGATATGTAAGCTATTCAATAATAAAGTGGACTGTACATTTCCTGTAATTGAACAACCTTTGTCTAGATTATTGAATGCATACCAACTTTAAGGATTTCACTATATCAATAACCGATTTCATCCCGCATAGATAGTAATACTGAAATTCAGATATAGTACATAACTTCGAGAAAATATGTGAACATTAAAACAGATACTAGGAACCATTTCAGTTTAGATTTAACATGTACAATACATCAGTTATAAAATCATTCAGAAAGATAAGGGTTAAAGTACCATATCTGAACTAAACTTCCAGGAAGACAAAGGAAACAACCATGTTCCTCCCAACCGTAGAACCTAGCAGTCAAGATCACTTATACGGTTCACCCCCTAGCCTGACCATGAGTCCATGGGGGAAAACTTGGAAATCCCTCTTCAACAATGTTCTTCCATACCACAGATATCCCTTGCCTCACACTCATTCAGTGTTCATAACATCAATGGAAAAAAAATCAATAGTCTCTTCCCAGCATACTTGGCAGTGTCCTGCCTCCTCACATATGCTTCTTTATTTTTTTGCCTAGGTATTTTTCCCTTCCTTGGGAATTTTTGCAGCCTTCTAAATCCCTGATTTTCAGAGGCTGCCAATGACCAAATCACTTATTTTTCACTTGTAAAAAATAGCCTAGGGGTAGCTCCAACATGTTCCCCACTCATGGAGTCATGGTTAGCTAATTTTTAACATGGTTGTTCCATTTGTCCTCCTACAATCAATATAAAATATTTTGTTTTTGTACAAGTGTCATTGTCAAATAATTAGTTGGGTCATATCAGATCTCTACCCAACAGTCATAATAATTTATTACAAATATCAAATTTGAAATTCGTAATTGCCATAAATGGAAAAAATTTTCCAAATTCGATTTTACTAAAAATGGAATAATTTTCCAGCAAAATTAAACTTTCAAAAGTATTTTATTTTTGGGGGACGTCACATAGTTCTACCTCAAATGCCTCAAGCTACTTCGACCTGTTGCTTTGTCAGGGCCTCCTGCTCGGTGAACTCCTGATTAACTATCTCGTTCACTAGTTTTGCTAGGCATTGTTCCACCGAAGTGACCTACTTGTTCCAGTTCTGCACCTCATCCTTCAATATCCTTAATGAGTATGCAAGCTACATCTTGTACTGGTTAGAGCTTCTGGGTCACTTCCATGACTTTACTCTGGATATCATGTGCTTGTTTTTGAACTATGTGTTGTTCTTGGGACCTTTTCATCCTCTCGACTGCTGACAGTGGCTTCAACTACACTTGCACTGTTGCTTCTTGCTACTTTTCCTCCTGGAGTTGTGACTCCAGTGTCCTTAGTTCGAGGTATACTGTGAGGTGCTCATAAATCTACACACTTCCACTATTTAAATGTTTACATTCCTCGGCTAATGCTTTGATTCTCTGAACTACGCTCCATGAATTTTCTTCTCTCTGATCGCACACTTCTTGTGGAGTTATTGGAACTACCTATAACTCTAGTTCGGTTACTCTCTGTTGGAGATTCTGAATGGCTTCAACAAGATTCACTACATGAATCTCCATTGGGTCTTATTATATCTCTTCTAAGAYGGTCACTGAGCGAAGTGCTCTGGTGACAGCTTCTTTACCACCCATATTCTCTGCAAGCAGTTGTTCTTTCTCCTGTTGGATTTGTGCTCTATTCTCTACGAACTTCACTTGGAGGTCATCTTTTTCCTGTTGTGAAACCCARTGTTTCTCTATGATTTCCTCTTGTTCTTGCTTCAGGGCCTCTGTGGCATGTTCATTTTCTTCCTCGGCACGATGAAGGTGAGCTTCAATTGCATCTACTATTTGGTGTAGCTATGCTGGCTCATCTCCTAACCCAATTTCTTCAGAATAAGGTGGTGCAGTGGACACTAGGTGTCTGGAGTAGAGGGCTTGTTGGACCCCTTTCAGCTCTGCTTCAATTTGATTATACATAGTTTCTTTATTAGCTTCATTGCACTGTAAAATATCTTCTGAGGTATCTGAGATAATGATGATGATGAGGTATATGTTATCCATCGTGAGCATTGTCTGCATCTATGGCTTTCTATCTTTAGAATTCTTTCATGATGCAGGTTTCATGGGGGAACCCTTCATTTTCATCAAAGTCTCGTCTTCATCAAGACGATCCCTAGGTAGTGTTACTTCACCCTGCTTCTACTTGTCTTCTTCCCCATTATTCTCTTCTTTTTCTACTTCATCATCACCTCCTCCTCCTTGTGACTCTGAAGAAGTATCTTCGGATGTGCTATTCAGCTCTTGTACCTCTTCCTTCTTCTTCCTTCTGTTGCTTCCGGGTGCATCATACTCTTCCTAGTCGACTAGTATAAGGGACTCTGTGGGCCATTCCTTACTTATTTCTTCCATGTCCTCCTCTGCGAGCTTATAATAATATTGGAGCTCTTCTTTATGTTCATCTCCATGCACAATGATATAAATAAAATGTCGATCTGCACGAAACTTTGCAAGGGGCCTGAACCTGTGTAGGATGTTCAACATCATATGAGGGAAAGACTCAATATCCCTCTTCAACTGTAGATATTATGTCTGAAACACCACATTTGATTGCCATTGCTTCTCCATGTCGCTCGAATACCAGAGTGTTGTGAACTTCGCAATGAGGGGTTCATACGGCTCAATCTTAGGGAAGGTTGCTTCTTCCAGCATCTCCCAAGAAATGAAGGTGATGAGGATCAATAGCCAACTAAAGTGGAACTTGTAGCACTGATCCTAAGCTTTGCAATAGTATTTCCATAATTGGTTGTTGAGGTAGGTCGCCCAGTTCATTTGTACCACTTCAATGGATTTTCCTGCGAGGTAAAAAATGAACCCTGTGACCTGTGTGGGTTTGTTCTTCCTTACTAGCTTAACAACAATCAACTGGAAGGTTAGGCACACTGTGCCATTTTGGATGGAGGCTACCTTGTAGCCTCACTTCCCCTTTTCCACATCACCATAGGTATCTTTATTTTGCTGCACCAGAGCACGATCTGCATACTTCCGTGGGTAAAAATTTTGTGGCTCTGGTTCCTGAGTGCTTAGTCCAGTGATCCTATGGATCAACAATGGATCTATAGTGATGCGTCTCTCTAGCCACAAATAGTTTCCATGGAAGAATGAAAAAAAAAGATTAACCCATGCTTTAACCTCCTGATTCCTTCCAAAATGGGGTATCTTCATTACGTTCAAGATGGTAGACCTCGCTATATCCATGGTCCATGGTTGGGGGATTATCTTCGAATTCTTCCCCTTTGTCTTGGTCAAATATTTGTTCAGGGAAAGCATGCCATATTTATTGTGGTATCCCAAATTATAGTCATTGATCTTCAATGTCAGAATCCTCTCCAAGTGTGGTTTGACTACTCATATCCCCTTTGGGAGGTACGCAGTAATCTACATGTAGTCGAAGTCCCTCATGACACTGTCATGAATCACCACACTAGCCAGAGGCAGGATGTAGTCAAGAAATATTAATGGGATGAGCTTCACATTCGCCAAGTCATCACGATGCTTGGTTCGTTTCTCAGTCACATCTCAGGATTATACAGATCCATGAGAATTCGACAGGGATACTTGCACTCCTCTCATCGATGAGGCTTGAACTCCAATGGACATGACATTCTCAGCCATGAGGTCAATTAGGATCTCTTCAATAGATTTCTCTATTGTGTTGAGGTCACTCAACATGCATGCTCGAGAGTAGGTATATCAAGTTGGTAATAAAAAACTCAAAGTAACAACATGGGTGGCGAGGTCTCAATTGGCACAGTGTGACAACAATGAATTCTATATGGGCTCAGATACTCATAATTCGCAAAAGTGTTCTCGGTTCAACTCTCGATGGGATAAATAGACAATGTAGTAAAAGATTCCTCCAATGGACAAGAAACCCTTCATCAATATGATTTGATCCGTTAGGGCGCAGTTTCAATGGTCCAATGTTGATCTTTTTGGCCATAACTACGTTTCTAGCCATTCTGGAGTGTTGGTCTAACAGTCAAGATGCCTTGAATGGTCATATTTTTTCACCATGGAAAAGTGCCAATCTACATCATTCTGATATTCCGACGGAGTTCAAATCCTGTAAACCTTCTTTTTGCAAAGTTCACTCTGGAACTTCCTATAATTTTCCCAACTTAGATTTCTTCTTGCTGAGATTTATAGCTTTCTTTCCTGTGATCAGAGTTACTGGGTTTCTTTTTCCATTGTTATTATTATATGTACTCAATATAGTAACTTTTCACTACTGAGGGTTTTTCATAGAGTTCAAAGGTAATACTTCTTCTTTTTCTAGAGCAGGTTCTCTACTCTCCTGTATGGACAGATGTTTCAAGTCTTCCTGCATTCCTTCAATTTCGACATCTAAGTTTTTTGTCCTTAGTATCTTCAACTTATCCTCTTGTTCATTTACTAAGTACTCTATTCTCCTAGCCATGAAATCTCTTAGTTATTTCATTTTCTGTTCTATATCCTCCTCTTCTTGTTTCCTTCAGATCTGATCTTTCTCAATCCAAGTTTTTCCTAACAAAACAACAAATGGGGCTTTGTTGTCAACAAATTTAATGACCTCGAATTATTCCTCTGTTGAAGTTCTCTGAAGACTCATATATGTCTGTGTAAGTCTTCCACATAGGGTTATCATCTTTCCTCTAAATAATCCTATCACTCTGAATGAAGGAATCGTAGCGAGATTTCCCAAAATTTCCCAAGTTCCTTTTGTCATGATATTCACCTATGTTTTTGTATCCAATACACAGTCTATGTCAAAGTCTCTTATTCTTGTTTCTATACACTCCTTCTCTTTTAAGATTTTCGACTAGTTGATGTTTTTGTGATCATTTAGGGTTTCTTTCATCTTCAATAATAAATTCTATGATTCTTTCTTGGGTTCTATCATATCCTTATTCTCTTGTCTTTTCTCATGGTTTTATTGGCTCATATTCATCTATTCAACTTTAGCAATCATTCTAGGGAAACCCAAAACTCATGGTCCATATTTTTACAACAAAGACAACTATGACCTCTACCCGGGCATTCCTTAGCAAGATGTCTCGGTCTTTTACAACTATAACAAAGAGGTAATCATCTCTTTCACTTGAATGATCTGCATCCTTTCATGTACTATACACTGAGATCGCAGTAACTAACCTGGAAAAAAATCTTTCTAGGGTCCTACATTCATTTGTTAGTCCAAACATTCTTTCTATGCACAGGGATAACATATCTTTCATAACTTCTATTATATCTATTCATTTCATATCTTCTTTCTTTAAGTTGTGCCCTAGTTTTCAGACTAGGATGAAATTTATCAAACATACCTAGATCCATTCTTTTGAAAAAAATAAAAAAATAAAAAATTCCACTTGTCTTACCTTTATCAGAGCACAAATATTTCATATCTTACCTCTTTTCTTCAGATTGGATTCCCTTATTATCACATATCTACGTAGATCTATGCACAGAGCTTTGCCTTTTCTTCAAATCCCAACAATCACAGTTTCAGTCTCAACAACGGAACCATTTGTTGGCACAGGGGTAGACCAAGGGCTCAACGATTCAACAATGCACCAACAACACCCTAACTACTGACCCTTTCAGTAACACTTGCAAAGTAGATGAAGTCTCACCCTAGGTAGAGGCAGGGGTGGTTGTAGGACTCAAGTTTCTACAACCTAGATGGGACACCAATCTGTGACTACAACACTCTAATAAATCACATAGCAGGTATCATTCATCAATATTTAACCCTTATTCACATCATAGATAAGACCCTAATTATAGAGAAACACAGTATTCAATCAAACCTAAGACATCTAAGCACTTAGCCAAAGCAAATAGATCAGATCTAGCATTCATTCACATTACTAAGCACTTGACTATCATATTAGATGCGTCTAAACATATATTATTGCACTAAGCATAAATCACATGAATAACATAACAACCATAATGCACAAAACAACCATAACATAGGATATACATGGTTCACCCCCAGCACGGGGCTACGCACAACAACTCTTATTCTTCTTTATTATCTTCTGTCAATCATCTTACATACACAGAGCCTCAAAACCCACTCTGCACAGGACAAGAGATTTGCGCACACCATGCCAGATCATCCTTCCCTGAGCTAGGTTACAACACAAATCCTTCCTATAGTTTTCACACATGCTTCCTACAATCCCTTGCACTTAGCTCTGCAAGTTCTCAACACATAGTATGCACAAAGAATTCACAACTACTTGCACTTAGCATAACACACATATGTCTCTTACGTCATTTTCACTTAGCATCGCCCCCTACATACATCGCCTAGCTTTATATTTATACATTAAAAAATGCCTAAACATGGGTAAAACCCATGGGTTGACATCCCATACCCGTTACATAAAACCTAACCCAAAAATCCCTTCAAAAAGGGGGTGAGATCCTGCGATCTCTGCTTCGCCTTATGCTCTGCCTTTGACCAGCCTGTCAAAGTCCCAAAAATTGTCAAACATGACCATAGTTCTCCAAAACTTGGTCAAGGGCCAACAAGGAGTAAATGAAAACTAACTTCGAAAAAATAATATATCCAACATATCAACTATTGGGTCATAAGGTTCTTTAGATGATGGTAGACTTGGTTCTACTAGCATTTCATGGATTACACTGTGATCCTCAACCAGAATATGAATAATATTCTCTCTCACAATCTGAAATGAGCTAAAGCATAAAGTAAAGGAATCAAAATGGATCATTTCATTACCTGTCCCATGCTCTATGATTTCATCTGAGGTTTGAAATTCAAAAAGATTCAAGGGTTTCACCTCCAGATCTAAAGCAGTTTCTGTATCCGATGCAGGAGCATCGCAAGGGTGTGCAAGCATAGCCAACAATGAGACAATGCGGAGATAAGAGACAACTGGAAAAGCACCGAGAACATTTTTTTGAAAATGTTTTGAAATATTAATGATGTCATTAAGTGGAGGCATGCTTGTATTATTGTAAAAGGACCTTGAGCGATCTTCTCTCATCCATAGTAGATAGGAGCCTTTATGTGTAATGAATGTAGGTAGATAGAATTTAATTCTAGATTAGACAGTTTTAGAGCACAAGAGGGAAACGAGATATAGACACCCTCATTGTATAGTTGTAAGATTATTATGCCAATATAGAATAGAGCATACAAAAGAGAGCATAGATCTGTAGTTGAAAACACCCATGTACAGAGATTTGAATTAATAGAAAGACTTTCGATTCAAACTCATGGTGTCGTATTTGTTCTCTGTGTATGCATTCTGAATGTTATGCTCATGGATGTTTACTTTCTGTTATACATTTTCTTTATATGTTGTGTATATGATTTCATGCTTTGTGTTTGAAGTATGAGAGAAAGTAAGGAATGATTTTCAATTGTTTATATTCCTGAGTGAGTAAAATTCCTGCAAGGAGTGAAGTGAAGTTGTCCGCAAGGAGTGCATTAACAATATTTCATAGTTTTATCTCTGAAAGATCAGGAGGGTTAATGTTTTTCTCATTCTCACAGAAGTGCAAGTTGAGCACATGAGCCGTGCAAGGAGTGCACAGGTCGAGTAAAGTTCCAGAGTTTGCAAACTTGAGAAATTGTTGAAGGACTACTGTTGTACGGAGTGCACAGAGTCGAAGGACTTCAATTCTTTGAATTAATTGAAGGATTCACCGCAAGGAGTGCATTCGGGAGTCTTCTTTAAGACTCAGAGTTGGAGAAATCTTAGGAGGGATAGGGTCCTCGCAGTTTCCGATGAAAAGCATAGAAGGTTGTTGCCTTGAAGCATTGAAAGGAGGTGTAGCAAGTTTTCATTGCAGGCAGGTAAGTTCCATGGAGAAATACTTGGTTCAATTTAGAGGAATTGTCCAGGAAGAAAGGGACAGTCGGAATTCTTTGAGAAGAATTCATGAAGTCACAAGAGTCGTTAGATCTTGCAAAGAAGTAGGTACGTTATGGAGAGCTTTCCTGAAGCGTAAGCTCAGAAGAAATCAAACCCGTAGGATCCAAGTCAGCCAGGGCCATTAGACCGCTCATGAAATCTCATTTCGGGGTTTCGTGAGTTGAAGGGTCGAAGGTTTTGCATCAAGGTTTGCGAAGTCGTGAAAGGCGAGTGGAGAAATGGTGAAGAGAATTTCAACCATCCATTAGGAAGAGGATAGGTGGCAGAGATCTAGAGATCTCATGAATTCGGAGGTTCATGAGGTGAGAGCCCAAAGGTTGGGTACTCTAAATTGCGAAAGGCAAGGTCTCAAAGGGATGAAGAGATGTGTGTGTGGGGCCAGCTATCGGTGACATGTATCAGGATTCGTGCATCATATTTTGAAAGAAGTCAACATACCGTTGACCTCTCGTGTCTCAAGAGTTCGCGAGACAAGAGCTGAGAGTTCAGCATCGAACCTCACGAAGCGGCGAGAAGAAAAAAGTGTCAGAATTATCCTAGCTGGTTTTCATGTGAGAAAAGCGCTAACACAAGGGAGATATACCCATATCATCACTTCGGATATCATGAAATTGAGGAGGAAGAGTCGAGATCCTAGACTCGCAAACTCGTGAAATCGCGAAGTTACTACAAGGGAATTTGGGTAAGACCTCGGCCATAACATTGTGGTCATTAGGGGGTAAAGGGGCTTGCATCTAGTGCTATTCACACAGGAGAGATCCTGAAAAAGGACCTGTGGATCAACAACTTGTAGATTCTGGCAGGGAATCTGAAAGAGTCTATTCATCTCAGTAGAAATAAAGAACGATCCTGTGAAGCAGATGTCGACCAGAGGACCGAATGAGTCTGCGTCTGCATCATCTGGTATCAGAGCCTGACTCTGTTTGTATATTTTAGATAGGGAAAGAGAGGAAGAAAGATTCCCCATGCCGCCGAGAAGAAGGGATATACAAACACCCAATCCGCCAGAGGATAGGGAAATTCCATGAAGAAGGGGTAGGCATATGCCTGATCCAGCCATGGAGAGAGAGGTGTGTGACCTACGCAACAGACTTGAGGACACAGAGACAGCATAGAGGCACACAATCAGTGTTGGAGATGTTAGTGATTCTGAAATTGAAAATGAAGCTAGACATGAAGAAGAAGAAGTCACAGCAAAAGATGCAGCAAATGAACGCCTGATTAGGGTTGTTGCAAGAATGGGTGCTAAGGAAAAAATGGATATTCTAGTATACGAGGGAAATATGGATGCTGAAGAGATTCTAGACTAGATTAGAGCTTTGGACACATATTTTGACTATGAAGATGTTGAGGAGGACAAAAAGGTCAAACATGTTGTCACAAGATTGAAAGGACATGCAACATTGTGGTGGGATGATCTACAAGCTGACAGACGTTGCAAAGGTAAGAAAAAAATCAAGAGTTGGGACAGGATGATCACAAAGATGATGGAGAAATTCATTCCCAGGGATTACCAAATTACTCTGTTTCAGAGAGTGAAAAATTTGAGATAGAAGTTGATGATAGTGAAGGAATACACTAAAGAATTCTATAGGCTGAACATCATGGCAGGTCATTGCGAAAGTGATGATGAGAAAGTTTCCAGATACATGAATGGTCTGAGATATGACATTCAGGATGAGATGAGCATGATGACCATCTGAACGGTGGAGAATTCTTATCAAATGGCTCTAAAGGAGGAAGAGAAGCTGAGCCAAAAACAAGGTCAAAGAGGCCGAGGCAGAAGTCAAGACAGGGGAAAATAAGTCGTCCAAGATAGAAATCAGAAGCCTAAGGAAGAATGGAATAAACCTCATATTGAGAGAGGTGGAATCTCACAGAAAGGGAAATATGATAGATAGAGAAAGTAGTATACTGATCAGAGAGGAGAGTATGATGATAGAAACATTTTTCCTCGTACTAGAGGTAGAGGAAGAGGAAGAGGTGGAGTGATAAAATGCTTCACGTATGGAAAGGTCAGACACAAGTCTTATGAATGTCCATACAAGAAGAAAGAGGAAGGAGAGACTCACATTGCCAAAGCACAAAGGCGAAATGTTGAGGCAAAGGATGCTGAAGGAGGAAGATCACTAATGATGCAAAAAGTTCTCTTAATGCCAAAGAAGGAGGTGGAAAATCCAATGCAAAGGAACAGTCTTTTTCGAACTTCTTGCAAAACCAAGGACAGGGTATGCAAGGTCATCGTGGACAGTGGTAGCATAGATAATCTCATTTCAATGAAGATGGTAGAAAAAATGGAGCTGGAGACGATTGATCATCCAAGCCCATATAGAGTTTTGTGGCTGTAAAAAGGACATCAGGTAAATGTCACTAAGCAATGTTTAGTTGAGTTTAAAATAGGAGGGTATAAAGATGAAATACTTTGTGATGTCATTCCCATGGATGTTTGTCATCTATTGTTGGGTAGACTGTGGCAATATGATTCATGATGGGAGGAAGAACACATACACCCTAGAGAATAATGGGAGAACTCACATGTTGCTTCCAATCAAGGATAAGGAGGTGAAACCTAAAGTAAGCAACACTGTACTTCTCATGAGTGGGAAGGAACTTCTTACAGATGTTAAGAAGAAGGAGGAACCACAATTTATTGTGGTCAAGAAGCCAAAGATTTTTTTAACTAGCACAAGGGTAGATGATTTACCAAAAGAGGTTCAGGAATTGTTGGAAGAGTTCATTGACATAGTAGTGGACAAACTACCTCATTCGTTGCCACCGATTAGAAGTATAAGTTAGCAAATTGATCTCATACCTGGAGCTAATTTTCCAAAAGAAGCAGCGTACAGATTGACTCTGCAGGAGAATGAAGAGGCCAAAAGACAAGTCCAAGATTTGTTGGACAAAGGTTTGGTCAGAGAAATATTGAGTCTGTGTGTTGTTCCGACAGTACTCAATTCGAAGAAATAAAGAGGCTAGAGGATTTGTACTAACTCAAGAGTGATAAAAAAGATAACCATCAGGTACAGATTTCCATTGCCAAGGATGGATGATTTGATGGATTTCTTGAGTGGGGCCAAATTTTTTTCAAAGATTTATTTGAAAAGTGGATATCACCAGATCCGCATGAGGGAAGGTGATGAATTGAAGACAACCTTCAAGACTAATGAAGGGTTGTATGAATGGATTGTTATGGTGTTTGGCTTAATGAACACACCGAGTACTTTCATTAGATTGATGAATGAAGTCCTAAAGGATTTCATCAGAAAATTTTTCATTTTGTATCTTGATGACATACTGATTTTCAGTAAAACAAAGGCAAAACATCTTAAGCATTTGGCTATAGTGATAAAGAGGTTACAGCAAGAGAAGTTGCTGATAAACATGAAGAAATCCTCATTCATGAAGACATAGCTCATTTATTTGGGGTTTGTTATTCTGCAGATAAGTTGAGGATGGATCGAGATAAGGTGGAGGTGATTAAGAATTGGTCATCACCAAAGAGTATATTTGAGGTGAGAAGTTTTCATGAATTGGCTAGTTTCTACTGAAAGTTCATTAGGAATTTTAGTGCACTTAGTGCACCAATGATGGACACAGTGAAGACGAGACACAAGTCTTTTCACTGGACATAAGAGGCTGAGAAAAGCTTCAATTTGTTGAAGAACAAAATCATGGAACAACCAATTCTGGTGTTGTCAGATTTTAAAAAGACATTCCAGGTAAAATGTGATGCAAGTTGATTTGCAATAGGGGAAGTCTTGAGCCAAGAAGACAGACCAATAACATATTTCAGTGAGAAGCTGAATGAAGCAAAATTGAAATACTCCACATATGATAAGGAGTTCTATGTTATTATTCAGGCATTGAAGAAGTGGAGACACTACTTGATTCCTAAGGAGTTTGTCTTATACAGTGACAATCATGCTTTGAAATTTGTGACTCAATAGGAGAAGTTGAATCAAAGACATGTTAAATGGGTTGAATACATCCAGAACTTTACTTTTGTAACTAAGCATATTTCTAGAACTGCTAACAAAGTTGTTGATGCTTTGAGAAGGAAATGTTTGTTGTTGCAAGAGTTCATAATCAAAACATTGGGTTTTTATGATCTCAGGGACATGTACATAGATGATCCAAATTTTAAAGAGGTGTATGAAGTAGCTGAGAATCCAATTCTCAGGGACAGAAGCCAATGGGAAGAATACATGATCTAGGAAGGATTATTGTTTAAGGGTAATCAATTTTGTATTCCAAAATGCTCCATGAGGGAGAATGTTTTGAAGGAGAAACATAGTGGAGGATTGGTTGAGCATTTCAGTCATGAAAAGACATTCTCAAAGCTAAAAGATTCGTATTTTTGGCTAGGAATGAGAGAAGATGTCAAAATATTCGTGGACATATGTAGAATTTGTCAGCATTCAAAAGGAAAGAGGCAGAATGCGGGTTTTTATCAACCTTTACAAATACCTGACAGGGCATGGGATGCAGTCGCCATGGACTTCATATTAGGGCTACCGAGAACACAAAGAGGGTTTGACTCGATCTTTGTAGTGGTAGACAAATTTTCTAAGATGGCACACTTTATACCATGTCAGAAAACCAGTGCCGCAACTCACATTGCGAATCTATTTTTCAAAGAGGTCATTCGACTTCACAGCTTACCAAGGAGCATAGTTTCGTATCGAGACACCAAGTTCGTGGGAAACTTCTAGAGAACCTTATGGAAAAAGTTGGGAAAAAAATTGTCATTCAGTTCATGTTATCATCCTGAGATGGATGGACATACAGAACTTGTGAACAGAAGTTTGGCAAACTTGCTGAGGAGCTTGGTGACAGAACACCACATTTAGTGGGATAACATATTACCAAAGGCAAAGTTTTCTTGTAATGAATCACTTAATAGGAGCACAGGACATAGTCCATTTCAAATTGTTTATGGCATGCAACCGAGAGGAATTTTTGAGTTGAGGGATTCAAAACAAACTGCGACTAGGAGCGCTAGTGCAGAAGATTTCACAGAAGTGATGAAAGAACTTCACAACCAGGTGAAGGAACGATTGCAGAGTTCAATCCAAGAATATAAGCGGAGAGCAGATCAACACAAGAGACAACTTCAGTTCGAAGTTGGTGATTTGATCCTTGCACATTTGAGAAAGGAAAGGTTCTCGAGTGGGACATATAATAAACTGAAGATGAATAAAATCGGACCATGTAAGGTCTTGAAGAAATTTGGGGCGAATGCATATAAGATTGAATTACCCGATGGGATCAAAATTTATCCGATATTCAATGTCTCAGATTTGTACCCTTATAAAGCTGAGGAAAAAAAAGAAGGTAGTGAACAACCAGAGATTCAATGGACAAAACAAATGACAGTTGCAGAAAAGTTGCAGATGGAGCGCATACTAGACAAAAGAGTTGGTAAGAGGACCAGGTGAAAGTAATACATTGAATACTTGGTCAAGTGGAAGGACCATCTAGTTGAATATGCCAGCTGGGAGAATGAAGCGGAAGTGCAGAAGCATGGACAGACCATGCACGAGCTCATGGACAGGAGCCCATAAAAATTTTCAAGCGAGGGAGTATGATGTAGGAGCATCAGAAGGGCGTGCAATCATAGCCAGCAGCGAGACAATGCGGAGATAAGAGACAGCTGGAAAAGCACCGAGCACATTTTTTTGAATTTTTTTTGAAATATTAATGAAGTTATTAAGTGGAGGCATGCTTGTATTATTGTAAAAGGACCTTGATCTATCCGCTCTCATCCATAGTAGATAGGAGCCTTTATGTGTAATGAATGTAGGTAGATAGAATTTAATTCTAGATTAGATAGTTTTAGAGTGCAAGAGGGAAATGGGATATAGACACCCTCATTGTATAGTTGTAAGATTATTATTCCAATAGAGCATAGAGAATAGAGAAGAGAGTAGAGAGTTGTAGTTGAAAGCACCCATGTACAAAGATTTGAATTAATAGAAAGAGTTTCGATTCAAATTCATGGTGTCGTATTTTTTCTCTGTGTATGCATTGTGAATGTTATGCTCATGGATGTTTACTTTATGTTATACATTTTCTTTATATGCTACATATATGATTTCATGCTTTGTGTTTGAAGTCTGAGAGAAAGTAAGGAATGAGTTTCAATTGTTTCTCTGCCTGAGTGAGTAAAATTCCTGCAAGGAGTGTGTTTACAAGAGTTCAGATTTTTATCTCTGAAAGCTCAGGAGGGTTAACATTGTTCTCATTCTCGCAGAAATGAAATTTGAGCATAGGATCCGTGCAAGGAGTGTGTAGGCCGAGTAAATTTCTAGAGTTTACGAACCTGAGAAATTGTTGAAGGACTACTGCTGTAGGGAGTGCGCAAAGTCGAAGGACTTCAATTCTTTGAAGTAATTGAAGGATTTTCCAGAAGGAGTGCATACGAGAGTATTCTTTAAGACTCAGAGTTGGAGAAAGCTCAGGAGGGATAGGTTCCTTACAATTTTCGAAGAAAAGAACAGAAGTTTGGTGCCTTGAAGCATTGAAAGGAGGCGTAGCAAGTTTGCATTACAAGCGGGTAAGTTCCGCGGAGAAATACTTGGTTCAATTCGTAGGAATTGTCCAGGAAGAAATGGATGATCAAAATTCTTTGAGAAGAATTCGCAAAGTCACAAGAGCTATCAAATATTGCAGAGAAGAAGGTACATTATAGCGATACTTCCTCAAGCGTAAGCTCAGAAGAAATCAGGCCTATAGGAGCCAATTCATCCAGGGCTGTTGGACCACTCGCAAAATATCATTTCGGGGTTTCGTGAGTTGAAGGGTTGAAGTTTTTGCATCAAGGTTTGCAAAGTCGCAAAAGGCGAGTGTTGAAATGGCGAAGAGAATTGCAGCCGTCCATTAGGAGGAGGATAGGTGGTAGAGATCTAGAGATCTCATGAATTCGGAGGTTCGCAAGGTGAGAGTCCAAAGGTTGGGTACTCTAGATTGCAAAAAGAGAAGTCTCGAAGGGGTGAAGAGACGTGTGTGTGGGGCTAGCTATCGGTGACATGTATCAGGATTCGTGCATCATATTTTGAAAGAATTCAACATCTTGTTGACCTCTCTTGTCTCGGGGGTTCACAAGGCAAGAGCTGGGAGTTTGACATCGATCCTCATGAAGCAAAAAGAAGAGAAAAGTGCTAGAGTTAGCCTAGCTGGTGGTCATGTGTGAAGGGCGCTGACACAAGGGAGCTATACTCGTATCGACACTTCGAGTATCGTGGAATTGACGAGGAAGAGTCGAGAGCCTAGACTCGCGAAGTCGTGAAGTCGTGAAGTTACGACAAGGGAATTTGGGTAAGACCTTGGTCATAACATTGTGGTCATTAGGGGGTAAAGGGGCTTGCGCCTAGTGATATTCGCACAAGAGAGCTCCCGAAAAAGGACCTGTGGATCAACAACTTGCAGATTTCGACAGGGAATCCGAAAGATTCGACTCAGATCAGTAGAAATAAAGAACGATCCTATGAAGCGAACGTCAACTAGAGGACCAAGTGGGTCTACATATGCACCAATATCATCCATTTTTTCCTCAACTGGTTCATCAGAACACTCCTCATTCTTACTATTTACAATCTTCTTCCAATGTTTTCTTAGTAGCAAGGCAAAACATAGGGGCAAGCGGTTTGCACTTTCTTGAAAATTTTCTACAATTTCCTTCTTGCTATCTTGATTAGTGTGCAAAGTTTGATTTTCATCTTGGCATTGTGACAATTGGACTTCTTCTTTCCACGCATATGGTGTTTGTTTCTCTAAGTAGTCATCATCAAACTCAACCACATAATCATCACCCTGATGATCATATCCTGGAAAATCATCTACATATGCAAGGTCATCAAACATGCACATCATATCAGTTGATGGCTCTTCAACAAGATGTTATCGGGCTACTTTTTAAGTGTGGACACAAATCAATTCTCCTAGCTTCACTATGAAACTAGAACAAAACAAGACACCACACTACTCTTTCCTTAGATTTCAATTATCAAATGAGAAATGGATCTAGAACATACCTTTTAAATATCAAAGATCCAAATTCACCAATGCAATCCAAGATCCATCATGAGGCTTATGGAGAAATATCTGTAAAAGAATAGAAGCCAACGAAGACAAGAATAATAGAGTCTATTTGATATGAAACTATGTACGTGATCAAGGAATCATACAATATGAACAAATAAGATTCATATAGGAAAGAAAACTATATATGTATTAAATAATGTGGAAGAAAGATATAACCAGATGCCTTGATGTTGTCAGGTTCTTTTGAAGAGTTCCTTGCTTCCCATAGACTTATAATCCATAGATTCTGAGACTATAGATATGATATCTACTCACAATCTATCTTGACAAAGAAAATATCAAAGTCAATATACAAGCTCTAAAGAATCCAAGATAAAAAACCCAAGCTCAATTTCCAATCCACGAGATTAATCCCAGGCCAAGCTCAAGATAACTTTCTCCATGAGAGCTCCTCTCCTTTTATAAGTTGAAGATGATAACGTGAGGAGTTTAGGATGATCCCACTAAATCATTAAAGAGAGTAAGATCCAAACTGTTCGAAGGTCACCTCACCATAGAAGCTTCTCCTTCTAGAAGCATCGAGAAGATGCTCATTTTTTCCACGTACAAGAATCGTCGCACCCTAGCTATAGTGCAGCCTATGTGATCCGAATGGATATCCGCACATGAAAGAACTTTGCACCATGTTGATTTTAAGGTGGTGACAAAAGTTCTTAAATGATTCTTTCTTGAGTTTTATTTCTCATGCATTTAATTATGCATTTGTGGGAAAAATACTTCATGCATTATTATTATTCACTTGTAATTAAAATGATTAATATTTGTGAGAGAAAATTTGTCTCACATATTATTCATTTATTAATTAT